>BTHU01000001.1:30504970-30789970 GCA_036184795.1 Tokudaia tokunoshimensis | reverse complement strand
GTCTCATAGCGGTTAGATGGTGGGAGGTGGATCGTGGCTCCCTGATTTTTGCATTCTGATCGTAACCTTTTGTCAAGAAGCAAACTGGTGCAGAAGAAAGGCAGGATATTTGTCATACATTGTTAATTTCAACAGAAATATCAAACCAAATTACCCAGGATTCTGCATGGGAATCGCAAATGAAACACTTACCTTCCTGCCATAACCTTGTAATATGCAAATATCTGGTCTGCCAGTTTATAAACAAATTGGTCAAAACATAGATTCACCTGGCAAAAAGCAAATCGTGTTAGATCTCAACTCCTGAAACCAAGATCAAATAACAACTCAAAAACAAATGCTTCTGCTTTTCCTTGCTTGCTTATTTTGCTGTTGTTTTAAGCAAGCTTTGATTCATTATGTGGTGCAAGCTAACACTGAACTCAAGATCCTCTAGGCTCAGCCTCTTGAATCCTTGGATCACAGGCATTATGTGCCACTATTCCTAGCTTCTAACTCCTGCTTCAACACAAGGTGGGGCTCTTGTCTTGGTTTGGTTTTTCAAGACAAGATTTCTCTGTGTGACCCTGGCTGTCTTGAAACTTGCTCTGTAAACCAAGCCAGGCTTGAACTCAGAGATCTGCCTGCTTCTGCCTTTCAAGTGCTGAGATTAAAGGCATGTATACCACTACCTGGCTGAGGCTCTTATTAGAAAAGAAAATAGAGATGATCTTACTGTCCAACAGAGCATATAAAATGTGCTGTGACCAGGGATGACCACCATGCCAGCATAGAAAATTACATTGGAACACTACGGAGAAAAGGCCAGGCATGGTAGGCAGCACATTTCTCTCATAGCACCTATGTAGCTGAAGAGGATCAGAAGTTCAAAGTTGAAGATATACTATGTACTATGTTCGAAGTACATGATATACTTGAGAAAATGATCCTTGTGAAATCCTGCATGACCTGCACCGAATATGCCAATAAACTGATTACTCTGCCCAGCAAGTTTGCCTTTAGCATCAGTTGCTCATTCCACCCCAGCTGTCACACAACATGTGTCCTATTTTAAGGGTACCATTGTTGTCAATGGAGAGTTCAAAGAGCAGTCGGAAACAGTTGGTGTCTTTTTTCCAGCCTTTGAATTTCACATTCGTGTGTCCTATGGAAATTCTTGCTTTCAGTGACAAAGCCAATGACTTTCATGACTGTTAAGTAGTTTCAGTTTCAGATTTCCACTTTAGCCACCTTGCCCAAAGAAGAATGGTGGATCAATACACAAGGGAAGAATGGTAATTTGGGCCATATGAATATTATGCTGTTGTCAAATTTAACTAAGCAAATAGCCTGAGACCCGGCAGGGTACTGTTGATGGTGCTGGCATTGCATTCAGAGGTCTTCGCTTAGTTATTGACCCTAATGGTGTCATCAAGCACTCATGTCAAAGGTCTCCTGGGAGGAGCAGCCTGGAAAAGCCCTCAATTGGTGAAGGCATTCCAGTTTGTGGAAACCCATGCAGAAGTCTGCCCTGACATGGGTACCAGAATCCCCGACAATCTTGAAGCCAAGTCCAACAGCTTCCAAAGAATACTTTGAGAAGGTCCATCAGTACGTCATCCCATGTCTGGTGTTCAGGGGTAGCTTCTCATGCCAGAAAAGAGCCACATCTGGAGTCCTTTCAATGCCCTGAGGGTTGTTTAAACTGCATCACGCCTATGTCTATAAGTGGGTTTTTACTTGTAAGGCAGGCTCAGGCTCGCTATACAGGAAGCAAGCTTCTTCTATTGCTGTCCTTACTAGAGCCTTCTTCATGGCTAACCAGTTCCCACAGAATGCTTGGTGCCCCATTTCTTTGATTGTGTCTTCAGGAGGAGCATTTTTCTCCTTAGCCTACCTTGAACCTTGGTCTATAATGAAGTAGCACTTAAGCACAGGCACAGAAAGAATCTGACCACGATCCTGAAATTCCCTCTTAAATCTCTGGGATCAAACTGAATTTTCCCATTATTATTTTTTTTCCAGAGCTGAGGACCAAACCCAGGGCCTAGCACTTGCGTAGCAAACACTCTACCAGTAAGCTAAATCCCCAACCCCACCCCATTAGTTTTCTTATTGTATTCATTAACTCACAGTGTCCTTGTGTGTTCTGAGGTATTTATGAGTCTTTCAATCATGAAAGACTTTGTCTAATTCAGTGGTTGCATTTTTAGAACACCATAATTGAAAAAATAAACATTAAAATATTTGCATTTTTAACATAAAAAACAAGCCAACAAAACTGATTATAAGAAAGGAGGAAAGGAGGGAGGAAGGGAGGGAAGGAGGGAGGGAGGGAGGGAGAGAGAGAGAGAGCGAGCAAAGCCAAGCAAATGGTGGCGCATGCCTTTAATGCCAGAACTCGGGAGGCAGAGGCAGACAGATCTTTGCGTTCAAGGCCAGCCTGATCTACATAGGGAGCTCCAGGATAGTCAGGACTACGTAGAGAAACCGTTTCTCAAAAAACAAACAAAAGCTGGAGAGATGGTTCACTTGGTAAGAGCATTGACTACTCTTCCGAAGTTCCTAAGTTCAAATCCCAGCACCACATGGTGGCTTACAACCATCTGTAAAGAGATCTAACGCCCTCTTCTGATGTGACTGAAGACAGCTACAGTGTACATTAGATAAGTAAATATTTTAAAAGTTGGACAAGGGGCTGGAGAGATGGCTCAGTGGTTAAGAGCACTGACTGCTCTTCCGAAGGTCCTGAGTTCAAATCCCAGCAACCACATGGTGGCTCACAACCATCTGTAACAAGATCTGACGCCCTCTTCTGGTGTGTCTGAAGACAGCTACAGTGTACTTACATATAATAAATAAATAAATAAATAAATAAATAAATCTTTAAAAAAATTATTCGGGCGGTGGTGGCGCACGCCTTTAATCCCAGCACTTGGGAGGCAGAGGCAGGAGGATTTCTGAGTTCGAGGCCAGCCTGGTCTACAAAGTGAGTTCCAGGACAGCCAGGGCCACACAGAGAAACCCTGTTTCGAAAAACCAAAAAACAAACAAAAAAAAGGGAAGAATAAAAAAAAAAGTGCACAGAGGGCAGAGAGATGGCTCATTGGTTAAGAGCACTGACTACTCTTCCGGAGGTCCTGAGTTCAAATCCTAGCAACCACATGGTGGCTTGCAACCATCTGTAATGAGATCTGATGCCCTCTTCTGGTGTGTCTGAAGACAGCTACAGTGTACTCATATATAATAAATAAATCTTTTTAAAATACAAAATGTGCACAGCTAGCCTAGGCTACATAGTGATCTCAAGACCAGTCCATGTTATATAAGGTCCTGTCTCAAAACAACAGCAAACAACAAAACAAAAAGAACAGAGGGAGCCTAACACTCTCGTCCTCTCAAATTCAAAGGAGTATGAAAAAGTCCCTCCATCTACTCAGGCAATGGTAAGGAGCATCATGACTAAAAATAACATTTTAGTGGCCACTGTCTGAGAGAACATTCCATGTTCTTCCTGGAGCTAAAATAGGTATACTTGGCATGAAACTGTCAGAGAAACACCCTGGAAGCAATGACCTCAGTTGCAGAGAGAGTTAGAACCATTCTTCAGAATCAGAAGGAGAATGTGTGTATTCAAAGGCAGAGGAACCCAGAACTGCAGACAGAACCAGGAGGGCAAGCCTGGGTCCATGCATCCTGCCTTGCCTGACAATCATGTCGTCATCCCTGAAGAAAGACTTGAGACGTTGTCTGTGAGGAGGTGGAGCTGCCCAGATACAGAAAATGATCTCTTGAGTTGAGTTCTCTTACTCTTTATTCTAAAGAGCAAGAGATATCCCCTCAGTCGTGTGTGTGTGTGTGTGCTAACCTGACAATTTTACCTGTGACAATGTGTCCTCAAGAAGTCACAGTCAGGTATGATGGCTACTCGTGTAATTCCAGTCTATGGACTGCCTGGGCTACAGAGAAAATGTGGGGGTGGGAGGGTTATACACAAGAATACACTCGCCCAATGGGGAAAAAAGTGTGTGTACCAAGAAGTTCATCAAGGACTATTTTATCCCCTCTAAGTTTTAAAAACCCAATGACATTTTTTAAAGAGAAGGATTGGTTTAGTGAATTGAGCACCCACCTAACACAAACAGAAAGTGATGCAGAAACTGCTTCCGATTTGGTGGAAAAGCACATCCTACCAATTACCAAGGTATAAAGAGAAGAAGTCAGAAGGATGTATACCAAAAAGGGTACTTTACCAAAAAGTATATGTCACCATTTAAACCACTGTGCATTTTAAAAAAAAGTTTAATTCTTTGAATACTCAAAAAAATAGGTTAAAAATTAAAAGGTATTTAATAAAAGGAGCTAAAGCTGGTCCCTTACCTCTGCCTCGATTTCATCATAGAGAAACTGCTTGTTGAACTTGGTGAGGGCATAGTGAGCACTGTCGTTGTACAGGTCCAAGGAGTAGAGGACGTACCTGCAGAGGGAACACCGGTCACTTCCCAGCCAGCTAAGCCAATGACCTGTGGCCCCCACAACTGCCTACTTTGGAGAAATCTAATTGTCAAATGAAGAAAACCATTTAACTGTCATATGAAAAAAACCAGTTTCTTACTTCTGATGGTAAATGGTGTTCTTGTACAAAGCTGAATGAATGACATAGGTCTACTACATAGCACCAGAGTAGAGAAAACCAGGTGCCTTATCCTGTATGAAGGTCACACAAAAGCTACCCAGACAAAGGCTTCCATGACTTTATCTTCTCCATGTTGTGGTTTAAAGTGTTTTATCAATATCAGTACTCAGTATTTCTTTTTCTCTTTCAATCCTGAATGAATGTGTGAAGGTACAAGCATGTGAACGCCAAGGCCTCAGAGGTAGACCCATAGGACACTCACTCCATCATTGATGCCTCCTTGGTCTCTAGGATGTGGTCAGTCAGAATCCAAGGCATAGACATCTCAATGGGGAACTGAATCCTCCTGCCCATGGTCAGCTCCAGGAAGAACTCTCGGAACCACAGCTGGGAAAGGTCACAGCACTGCTGCAGTGTTTCTTGAAGGGTTCAAATGACACCAGGTTATCGTTCATGAGCAGGAAGTGATTTAATACAGAAGAGACAAGAGGTGTTGCACACAGGATGTGACTCCTCTATGCTTAGCTCCCAGCCATGCAGCATGGATGCAAGCAGGAAGGGGTCACTAGACACTTCACACGAGGGACAAGACGAACAAGGGTGTGCTGTAAGTATAGGTCAGGACCCTACACCTTCTGAGCAGCTAGTGTCATCCTGCCATCAGGGACCTTAGGAGCCCTTCTTGGCAGGAACAGGGGCGACAACCTTTTGAAAGGGAGATGTGAAAATAGAACCGCAGGTTTAACATCCCTAATCTGAAAACCAGAAATCTTAAGCGCTCCAAAATCTCAAAGTGCTCAGGTACGACATGATGTCCTAAGTGAAACATTACACAGCCTGTCTCACGTGATAGGCTGAGATCCAAATGCAGACACACAGAGTATGGTATGGTAATGCAGTGTCTTAATGACAGGGTGGCACTCTGAGTCAGTGTGCAACAGTGTGCCTGGATGCGGACACAGATGGAGATGAGTGTAACGGCACTAGGCAGCATCTGCACTTAACACATATGAGGTTATACAATATGACTGTCAATCCTCAGACTATGTGTCTGAGGTGAATAAAAATCAGTGTATTTAGACTTGGATCCCATCCCCCAAATTTGTCATTATATACAGCTAACTACCTGCTGCCCACCCCCTAGACTCAGAATCTGAAGCATTTCTGGTCCCAACCATTTCAGATGAGGGATATTCAACCTGTATTTCCCCTTTATGTGGGACAAACACCAGTGTCTAGGATTACGTGCACATTCAGGAATGATTTAACCAATACAAAACTAGAAATGGAATTAAACAATCAGGATTTGTTTTATGTTCTCAGAGCTAACAATAACAGTGTTACTTCACGGTCTATAACACCCCAGGCAAGGCATGACCTCCTGCTCTAAGCAGAAGACATGAACAGCTGGATGAGGCCACAGGTAGACACAGAGGGTAGAAAGCACCCACCAGTGCCAGGTCAAAGTGGCTGGTATCAGCAAAATGGTGGCTAGTCTGTCTCAGAGCACTTTTGCTACCTGGGCAGTGGGGGCCAGTGGGGCCATGTCTTCTACGCATCGATGCCTGGAGTTTGATCCAGGTAAGAGGTTCCATTTCCCTGTTTTGTGATCCTGATTTTGTGTTCACATGGCAGGGCCAACCAAAGCCCAACTGTCCCTGTCCTGTTAAGGGCCATGCCCTACAGAGACCATGGCAGAGGTCAGGGATGGCAAGGGTGTTGGGGGGATCTCCAGGATGTCTGGCCACCACCACAAAGGTTAGGACGTGGCACCATGTGGGTGCGTGAAGAGATGGGCAGGAGAATGGTGAGGTAGGCGGAAGCGTCCCGGGTGGTGTTAGCAGGGTTAGAGCATGCCAGGCCGGATATTCTGGTCAGCACTGTCTCTTACCACTGAAATTTATCAAGTGAGTGTAGAAGAATGATTCGCGATGAAATTTTTCTATGTCCAATATGGTGGGCCCCTCAAGGCTACTTCTCAAGGTTTTCTTGGAACCACTTTTGTCTGCAATGAGGGACTCTAGCATAGTTCTCACCATGTAAAGCTGTATTATCCAAGGAAATATTTGTAGGGAAAAAAATATAAACGGTACATTAGTTACATCAAATGGGAAAATCTACAGAAGAAGAACTGCTCCACTACACCCTGACTAGGTTCCACGCCCGCAATCAGCCTGACGTAGACAGGCTGTCCAGAGGGCCTGGGGATCCACATAGCCAAGACGCTGCCTCTTAGGATGAGCTATGTGTAGAGGAGCAGCTCACCTCCGTGCCACAAGCATCAACAAGAAAAACAAACGATGTCTTACCACCAAAGGTTAAAAGAGGTGGATAGGTGTACGACTGCCTCAGAAACGCGTTTACCACATGCAAGAGCCTTTCCATGCCCAGAGACTTGAGCTGCCTCAGCAGCTCGGCAGAGCTCAAGGACTCAGCCATAGTGCGCACCAGGTAGAGCTAGACATAGACAGACAGGGAAGGAGAAGCAGGAGAGAGCCGTTAGTCACATGATGCACAGGTCTGAGTGGGGGGGAGGGGGGGACACAGGGACAGGCAAATGGAATGGAAGAGCGGAGGGCAGTGATATGCCTCACACAGACCCCAAGAATGGTCAAGAGCCTTCCTCCTGATCTGTAAGAGGTTCCATATAGACCCAGCCATGGGGCTTTGCTGGTACCTTTCTACAGGAGGGATAGAGATTATGAAGCCTCTGAGAGAGACGTGTAAGAAGGACAGGTCCCAAAGCAGAGGAGTGTATAAACCAAGTGCGAGTCAGTGAGAAGCACCTCAAGGAAGGAAGGCCTACATACGTCGGAAGAGAAAGCAGCAACGGTGGCTTCAGACCATGACATAAGAAAGCAACAGTTCATTTTTAGGAGCATTCGATTTATAGATTTGACGTGAAAATTACAACCATATACTTAAACACTGAAAGGGAAACACAGACATGCTGGCACATGCCTGCAGTGCTAGGAGGCTGAGACAGAGGACTGCTGAGGTTGAAGCTAACCCTGAGCTATGTGCAGGGAGTACCAGGCCAGCCGAGGCTGTAAGACTCCGTCTTTAAAAATACAAAGGGGGTTCAAAAGGGGTGCTGAGCATGGAGGAGCATACTATAGTCCTAGCACTCAGGAAGCGGAGGCGGAGGCAGAGACAGTATGATCAGAAGCTGGAGGCTAGACTAGGCTATATCAGACCCTGTCTCCAAAAAGCAAAAAGGAAACAGCATAACTAGGAAAAATGTAGGCATATATTTCATAGACAGAGGTAGAAATGGCGTCAAATGACTTCTGCAGTTAAAGGAACCAACCAGACACTCACAGGACTATCTCAGGTAGGGTTTCAAATTGAGTTGGGCAGGGTAGAAGAGAAGAGAAGCCTCAGGCAGACCAGGAGTGCCCGAGCAGATCTAGCACCGACTATTTCAACCCTGCCTCATCTGCCCCCTCCCTTGCCCCGCCCTTAGCCCAGTTCTAGAATAAAGTTGATGAGAACCTGTGTGCTGGAGGGTCCCACAGCACGGCGTGGCACCTTGATGTCAAAGCCACTCTTAGGGTCCTTCTCTCCCCGCAGAGCTGGGTCGTTAAAGGGTTCGTGCCCAGTCTCCCAGTCACACACAGTCTTCCTGATGGCCTGTAGGACACTGAACAACCCCATAAAGTCATCAGACATGGATAAATCACAGCATCTCCTCACCTAACAACCAACCAATGCACAGAGAGAATCCTTCTGGTTGAGACAACAAGCTAACAGTCTAGTTCATATGAAGGTTACAAAAGCAGAGTGCACTCTTTAGTGCTACTACCTATCCCCAAAACACTTGTCTCAGGTGTAGTTTGCACCAATTAGGAAGCAAGGTTTACCTTCATGAACACAGCCAGGTGGCCAAGTGAGGGCAGGGAGAACAGAACTCTCCAAAGCCCACCCAGACAGCAGAGCTCCCCCTGGCTGGAGCCAGTCATTTTGTATGAAGAATGGGAAGCCAAGACACAACTCAGGGAATTGGACATGTGCCTTGGCTCACTGTAAATGTAACCCCACTGCTAAAAGACTAAATTAATGAAGCACCACCCACGAACTTGAGACATCTCATGTTGACTCTGGCAACCTCTTGCAGAACATTGTAGATAAAACACAAAGTACAATATGCATTTTATAGACTCTGGCTAGTGGGACTGGTCTGCTTTTCATCACGGGCGAGTACTTCTATATCCAATACGCCTCCAACAAAAGTGTCTTTTAACTGAAAGGCTGGAACAAGAAGGGTTTCAGATTTCTTATCTGTTTGAGGCTGTGAATATTTGAATATAAGTAAATTTTCTCAGGGGACAAGACTCAAGTCTAAATTGGATAATAATTTGTCTTATATATAAATTATACATATATCCAGATGGATTAAATAATTTTGCATATAAAATTATCTAATATAGGATGCAATTTTCTACTATGACATTACACTGTCATTACAAAGTTTTGGATTTATAAGATCCAATAGTCAAGTATGTTTAATATGTACAAGGATCCATGCCGATCCTTAACGCCACACATACACATGTAAATGTACATACATGTAAGAGCTCTCTCTCAGACTTTTGGAGCAGTACAATGTACACACAGTATGGAATTTTGTTTATGCTACAAACCAATATTATCTTAGGTAACAAGCATACCAACTGTAAAGCAAAACCAGCACTATAAATGCCTAAATTCTGGTAGGTTTCATTTACACGTTTCTTTGAAAGTCAACTTAAATAAAAAGCTCCCATTTCAAACTCTCAAGATCTCTTAATTTTACCATATCTAGGTCATTTCTGCCAGACTTGTAGGAGAGTCTAAAAGAAACCTGCCAAAGATGATATGTTTGGGGGAGAGAGAAGAATGTGGGGTCTCATATGCCTGAATACCTGGTGACTAGAATCAGCTCTTATTCCTGGAGTGCCAAACTCCTTGACTTCAGTAGTAAACTAACTACTGTTGTTCAGGATATTAACCAGACTCATTACATTCTATGGAGATATAATCATCAAAAAATATGACTAGGAGTTAAAGATAAATGTAGTGAGCCTACTTATGAAACTATGACACCCTATCTGTCTGAACCTAGGCTCCATCCACTGCTTTGGGGCTGTGAGAGAGAGCTGTGGAAGACTGACCTCTGGATGACGTTCTTTTTCTTCTTGATGGCCTGTCGCAGTGGTTCCCTGAGGGTCACCTGGGAGAAGTCCTGAAGTGCAGCATAAACCGTGTGCCTGATGGCGTGATTGAACACACTCTCCATCCTGCCCATCAGCACCTGCAGGCCTTTGATCATGGCAATCACCTGTAAGGACACAGCTTTCAGTGGCTGAATGGGGACAGGGACAGTCCCCCATTGCCTAGGTCTCTTTCTCACTCACAGATCTTTCCCTGATCTCTCTCCTTTCCACTACAAAGCTACCTTGTCCCATTGCCATCTTCCCCAGAGCAGAAGACCCGGTGTGCTCTGTGCCTGCCTGGAACTAAACTTATCTCCTCCCACCGTGAGTACCAAGGGCAGCAGAACATCTGACTCAAGGACACCATGCCCACCATGTCCATCCTTGATGGACTTCAAATACAGAGGTAAACATTCAAAACGCAGATATGGAAGTAATCAGAAAAGGACAAGGAGTTGCAAGAGTTTGCATATTAAATCCCAATTGTTAAACAACAGTGGGACATTGACTTAAAACATATGGAAAAGATCTAGAAAAAAGTGAAGACAACTGCTTGAATTCTGACTTTGTGACAGCTCGACAGGTGTCACCACACAGCTCCTGCAAGTCACATTATTTAGGGTTTCCATGTCTTCATGATGGAGAACTAGTTTTTTTTTAAAATTTATTTATTTAGTTATATGAGTGCTCTATTTACATGTATGTCTGCATGACAGAAGAAGGCATCAGATCCCATTATAGATGGTTGTGAACCACCATGTGCTTACTGGGAATTGACCTCAGGTCCTCTGGAAGAGCAGTTAATGCTCTTAACCGCTGAGCCATCTCTCCAGCTCCTACTAGAAAACTATTTGATGAATTTATATTGCTTTTCTGTTTAAAACAGAAGAAACTTTTACTTTAAAAAAGTGCACAGGATAGAGGCTAGAGACATGGCTCAGCAGTTAAGAGCACTGGATGCTTTTCTGGAGGACCTAGGTTCAATTCCCAGCACTCATATAGTGACTCACAACCATCTATAACTCCAATTCCAAGTCCAAAGTCCTCTTCTTGCCTCCATGGGCAACAGACACACAAGTGGCGCACGGACATGCATGCAGCAAAACACCCATATACATAAAATAAGTAAAGTAAACTAAAGAGCACATGGGAGCTATACCGGAATAAAAATGAAAGCACTATGTATCTGGACTTAAAGAAGCAAAGGAAGTCTGAAAAGTGAAGCCAAGCTCTGAACAGGAACATTAGAAATGCCAAGCTTGAAGGTAATAGTCATGCAATGGTTATCATGTATTTACAAAAACAATAGCAAAGTGTACCACTAAAAGTATATGGGAAGGAATATTTGAGTATGTGTGCATGTGTGTTTATATCTTTATAACACCGAAAAAAAGTAATAAAACAGCAGAGAAGTCCAATGAGTGATCAACAAAGAGAAAAGTTGCTTAGTAAACAATAAATACTGACCGGCAGGATTGGCCAAGGAAAAAGAAGTAAGATATAGATGATCAGGTTGAGAATAAAAAGGTAGACATTACTATAGGTAATATCAGGAAACTGGAGCAAGCACAGAAGCCAAGACAATAAAAGGGAGCAAGAGGCAGAGAGGAGCCCCAGAAAGAGAAAATGTGAAAAACAGGAGGTGTGGGGGAATAGAAGACACTTTAACCTGGGAGGGGGAGGAGAGCATTAGAGGGATAGATTAAAAACAGGAATTAATAGCAGTAAGGATACCTGCGAAAAGTCAGCTCACTTTATGTTTACATGAAATGTAATGGGAAACCCTATGATATATACATCCGTATGCTTCTAAAACACACACACACACACACACACACACACACACCTCTTTTTGAGTTGTTTGTCAGGGGATGTCAAGATCCTCCCCCAATAAAAACCAATACATACCATTACGATTGCCCTTGCTTGCCCCCTAGTTTGAAGAGAAGTCCCTATTGTGAAGACATCCCACATTTGGACATATTTCATGCTTCAAGAGCCTAACCTACAGGTCATCCAGACAAAAGCTAAACAGAAATGCTGGAGATAACGGATGTTGTCAACCAAATCAACCTAACAGACAGTTACAGAACATTTTACCCAAACACAAAAGAATATATCTTCTACTCTGCACCTCTATTAATGGAATACAATAAACTAAATCCTTTTTAGTTTTAATCCTTTTTAAAACTAAATCAATCCAATTGATTTTCAATGATCAACAAGGTGCCAAAATAGTCCAACGGGGAAAGATTGCCTTTCCATTAAACACTGGGACAACTGGATCGTCACATGCCAAACAATAAAGTTGGGCTCCTTTACAGTAAGAGGTTAGGGTAACAAGCTTGGGATGATTATAGCCTTGTGTATTAAGAAAGGACTGAGGCTGAAGAGATGGCTCAGTACTTAAGAGCACTTGGAGATCCTTACAGAGGACCTGCATTTCCAGGTTTCATGTCAAATGCTCACAACCATCTGCAACTGCAGCTCCAAGGGAATTCAAAGACCTCTTCTGACCACATAGACAACCCCCTACATACACATTTGGCATTCACTCACACAGATATACACACAGAAATAAAAATGCAATAATAATAATAATGATGATGATGATAATAATAATAATGTCTTCAAAAAAGGAAGGTCTACCCATTGATTACGAAGCTAATGAGGTACTTCATTAATTCATAAGCAAACATCCTAAGCCAATCATTAGGTAACTTAGTTTAGGAATAAATATAAAAAGAACACAGCATAATCAAGATGAGATGGTGAAAGCAATGTAAAGGTACTTTAACAATAATACCTAGAAAGGGAACTAAAGAACTCTTACAATTCAATAATAATCAATTCAAGGTGAAGATTCTGAACTTCTCCAAAGACTATATACAAATAGCCAATAAGTACAAAAGAAAGAGAAGGCAAAAAAAAAAAAAAAAAAAAAAAATCAGGCTGACATACCATTTGTAGGTTTTGTGACTGAGTAGAAAATTACCCCGTGCAAATAACAAAATCTATGAATACTTACTGTAACTAATTAGCTTAGATATATTGGTAGATACAAAGAAAAATATTTAAAATTTACATTTTAAGTAGTTACTTGGAAACATTAAAATTATGTCAGATAAGAGTCAATATCTAGAAGTAAAAGAAACAATTCTAGAATTTCCAGAGATATATGATAGACATTAAAGAGAGAGAGATGTACTATTAGAAGCTTATCAATTATCTCTAAAATGATCTAGTAAGTTAGATATATTCTGATGGGAAATTCTAACATATTTCACTGTGAGATATAAAAGGCTTATTCTAAAATGTTTATCATGGGCTAGTGAGATGACTGTGTGGGTAAAGTGCTTTCTGTGTAGACCTGATGAACCTAAGTTCAATCCCAGAACATGGCAAAAATGAGAACCTCCATATATATGTTGTAGTATACACACACACACACCAATAATAAATAAATAAAACTAGAATTAAAAAATTTCCATTAGAAGGCTCAGGAGAAAATCTTTAAAAAAAATAAAGAAGGAGGGAGGGAGGAAGAAACACAAGATTGCGGGGTCACAGATAAGTGCCAGTAAAGAATTAGTAGCCACTTTGAGTAGGAAACAACCTAGCCTGCCCTATGGCTCTCCTCTCATGAGGCAGAGATCAAATCCCAATTCATCGCCTGAATTCCCACTTCTGAGAGACTGTTCTCCACTCACGAGCTCTCACAGAGGGGCTGGCTACCTGCGTCTGACAGGCTGCCAACACATCCCTAAGCAGCTAACAGCTACTCTTCTCTCTGACAGACACAGTGGGCTGCCCACCATACAAGCAATGGCATTACGTGACAGTCTGTCCGTGCTTTCCCTGTGCCTTTGGAAGGCAGCAATATCAGCTGCACAGAACAGGAAGCAGAGCTGTTCTCACCTCCACCAGGGCGAACTTCTCCTCGGTGGTGTAGTTGTAGCGTGTGGCACGCTCATACTCCTCAGCGTTGTCGGGGCAGTCCTTATTGGAGTACTTGTCAGTTGGATGTACGAGTTTCCAGGAATACTGAAGGAGTCAAAAAAAAAAAAAAAAAGAAGAGAGAGAGAGAGAGAGAGAGAGAGAGAGAGAGAGAGAGATTAATTAATTTTATGTTGAAAGCAAAATACTTGATTTTGGCTAGACAATAATAGCATGGCTGAGTACACTAAGAAGTGGTCCTTTAAAACATGTACTGCTTTCTGAATCTCTCTCTCTCTCTCTCTCTCTCTCTCTCTCACACACACACACACACTCAAAAAATAGCAACCACTCAGTCATGTAAGTCAAGCTTAAGAAGTAACCCAGGCAAAATGTTCAAATTATTGTATGCTGAACAAGTAAAACTTTAGCAACATGTTTGCACTTAAAACAAAAATTTGCCTTTTAAATGATCATGCACTCTGCCAATTAAATAATTTTTATCAGACTAAAATAAACTTTTAAGAGGGAAAAAAATGTATGCAATTTATAGTTAAATTTTTATGTGTTACCGGAAACATTTTACTAAACCTTGAAGATGCTAATGGTTACAACCCAAATAGTGATATGCTGGTCAAGAGAAGAATGAGAGCTGACAAGATGGTTAAGGCACTTGCCACCGAGCCTAATGACCAGAGTTGGATTACTGGTAAATGGTCTTGCCACTGCAAGTTGTCCTCCTTTATTTATATCTGAAGAGATGAAACCCTTATAATAGGACATTGCCAAGGTCTGGAGTAAAAGCACTTCTAAGCAACTAGGAGTGAGTGCAGTTGCTCCAACGTCCACACACATGACGAATGCTGTGCCTACCACTTCCATCACATGAGCGCTCCACTGCGACAGAAGCTGCAGGCCCTGCAGAGCCAGGTCGAAGAGCTTCCGGTACTCAGCATCTGTCTTCTGGGCTTCCTGCCGGCCAGACCCTGTGACTACCTAGGGCACAGAAGCAAAGGCATTAAGAGAACCCACCCAGCTTCCCTCAAGACTCACTGCCGTGGCTTGGCCTCCTGAAGAACTCTCTGAGGAGACCTATTAGCATTCATGAAGGCTGTGTGGAGAGGTCACTGGAGGGCCTGCTCCTCACCTCAGTGTGTAGGCAGTTAATGGCTGCTGGGTTCAGTCATATAAGAATCTGAAAACTATCCATGCTACTACAAGTACCCCAGTTAAACTCTTAGTTCATGAAACTAGATTTGGATAGAATTATTTCTTTGATTTACCATCAGTGTCCTATCTGGAATAGACATTAGTTTCGTTTTCCCCAGGTAAGCTCATGTAGCATCCAGAAATGCTACTCTAGAAATTTATTTCAAAGTCCCATATGCAAATAAATAAATAAATAAATAAACAAACAAACAAATAAGGGCAGAGTCTGAACATATTCCCCTTTCTGTTCCATAGCTAAGATTGACTTGAATTCATTGCTGACCGATCTGCATCTACTTTCTTAGTGCAGGTGTTACAAGTAGGTACCACTTTCAGTTTTGGTTGTTCTTGTTTTAACTACATGGTGTTGGAGATGGACCTCACACATGCTGGATACTCTTGTGTTGACCTATAAGCTCAGTCCCATGAACAGACCTCTGTACAAAAGAGATGTATGACTGCCCAATGAATACATGAAAAGATGCTCAACAATACTGGTCAGGGGATAACTTAAATCCACAGGTGAGAACTGGCTGTGGTCTGATCTAAGTCACATCACAATGTTAGAAACTGTTTTTTTCAGGTTGTGCCTTGCCCTAATAAACTTCATTTTACAAGCAGCATTTGCCTCAGGAGAGTCTGTAGAGCCATGCTCCTACAGACACATAACGATACCATAGGATAGCCTGCTTAGACCTGTCACTTGACCATCCAGTATGTGTGTCAAGAGATGGACAGAAAGCTCAACTGTCCAAGGGCTTTAGCCCAGCTCAGTCTCCATGGTTACCACAGTCAACTCATCCACCTGTCCAGATATTTGTTCATTTGGTACTGCTTCCTCTTCAGGAATCTGGACTTTCCTGTCCTCTTCTTCTGCATCCTCCATGGTCCTGAACCTTGCTTCTACAGTTCTAGTCAACCCTGAGGCTCGGCTCAAACCTGTGACCCAGCAGTACGACCTGAAGACCTGCCTCCAGTTCACTGTCTGAGCCCACAGTGAGCCCTTTGCATTTTTATCAGCCTTAGGCTTGCCTCCAGTCAAGCTTCCTTTCTTGAAACTACTTGAACTTGGCTACAGCCTCCTTTACCCTTCGTGGTTACCATTCTGAAACCTACGTCTATACATACATGCATATAGAGAAACAATGACTATGTGATTTTGTAATGTGTGACCTGGGAGTTAATATTAGCAAACTAAGATCAAAATAAAAGAACCTCTTTTTGTCTCAGCCCTCAAGGACTTTAGAACTTCACAGCAAAATGCTTTTAACGAATCCCAGCACTTGGGAGGCAAAGGCAGGTGGATCTCTGTGAGACTGAGGCCAGCATGGTCTACAAAATGATCAGAGCAAGTTCCTGGATAGCCACGGCTACACAGAGAAACCCTGTCTCGAAGAACAAAAAACAATAAACTTTCAACGAAACCAGCAATTTGTGAGTGTATCATTATTCAATAAATTATAAGACTAAATAGAGACACATGCATGTTCTTGTAAGCTCCGGACATAACACACTCATGGCTAAACCACAACCAGAAACCACTTCAGATTCACCACAAGTCAGGGTCAAAAATAAAAAGATGGGTGTAGTGGTGCATGCAGGAATCACAACACTCAAAAGGCTGAGGGTTCATGACTACCCACAAACAAGACCCTTACCATCTTCTTGTAAAGAGACTAAGGTGGTGGTGCGAGCCACCTGGGAGCATCTTTAATCCCAGCACTAAGGAGGCAAAGACAGTGGATCTCTGTGAGTCTGAGGCCAGCCTGGCCTACTGAGTGAGTTCTAGGACAGCCAGGGCTACAGAGAAGCCTGGTCTCAAA
The DNA here is from genome assembly GCA_036184795.1 of Tokudaia tokunoshimensis. Classification (NCBI taxonomy): domain Eukaryota; kingdom Metazoa; phylum Chordata; class Mammalia; order Rodentia; family Muridae; genus Tokudaia; species Tokudaia tokunoshimensis. The sequence continues at coordinate 30,773,192 of BTHU01000001.1, read as the reverse complement.
AAACCAGGGGGAGGCGGGGCAAAAACCTATCACAGACCCTAGGAAGAAGACAGGTAATGAATGCTGTAAAATACATTTAACTGGAGCTCTTGATTCCTCCAGATATTCATATTGTTTAAGAGCTTCCTATTAACTCATTTTACAAGCACAGCCTGAAGTCCCACGGAGCTGGGATCCACTATTCATTTCTTTTTTTTTTTTTTTTTTTTTGAGACAGGGTTTCTCTGCATAGCCCTGGCCACTATTCATTTCTACACCACAGGCTGGACCAGCAGCAGGAATAGGGTCTTCACTGGAGAACTACCCCAGTTAGGTAGGGTATATCCTGGGAGCAGCAGACAACCTGAGACATTTGGAGAAGCAGGCTTTTTCAGTCATTTAGGTTCCATTACTAGAGTTTCAAATCTTGCAATGCATATGACCAGAAAGCAGAGGTGTTCTCCACTTGTGTTAACTGTCCTCCTATAAACCTGGAGAACCAACTGGTTCTCAAAACCAGACTAAGACCTGTATTCCTCCCAGTTGATCTCACATACATACAAGGTATGACTGCACTGTGGCCTTCACACCCCTGCCTCCTCACTGACACCCCTGCCTGCTCACTGACACCTCTGCCTGCTCACTGACACCCCTGCCTGCTCACTGACACCCCTGTCTGCTCACTGACACCCCTGCCTGCTCACTGACACCCCTGCCTGCTCACTGACACCCCTGCCTGCTCACTGACATCACTGACACCCCTGCCTGCTCACTGACACCCCTGCCTGCTCACTGACATCACTCCCTCCTCACTGACATGCTCATTGACATCACTCCCTCCTCACTGACATGCTCACTGACATCACTCCCCCTCCTCACTGACATGCTCACTGACATCCCTGCCCGCTCACTAAGATCAGAAGTGACTTCCATGCTCCTCCCGGCTAGATCCTCCCAAAAGCTGTAACTACCCTCTTGCTTATCCCACAAGCCTAGTAGCCATGCTGAATAGGTAAAATAATGTGAGTGCCCCCCCCCCCAAAAGGTCATGGCAACCTGACTACAGAACGGTAAAGAATTATAAAGACGCATTTCTGTGGGATCTCTCTTCCTAACTCAACGCTAGGCCCAGACTTGCCAGACAGCACCTACTAAGGAACAAGGAGTTAGACATCCCTGAGAGGCCAATAAAGGTTCCACAAATGGATAACAAAGGTCATAATCATCCTGCTTCGTCCTCAGCTTCCTAATTTGAGATGAAGACCTGGCAGGGAGACAAAGGCCAGACAGGCATTTTGTACCAGTAGAGCCCCTATAAGCAGACCAGTCCAACGCGTTCAAGGCTAGAGCAGACACATTTAGCCAAAGTTGTGGGTGTATCAGCTTCCCTTTATTTAAAATGACCAACCCTAGATAGGGGAAGAAGATTCCAGCACACCATGAACCCTTCAGAGTCCACCGTCGGCCTTCTAGGGAATCTTTGTGTGTGCCTTGCTGCTGTGTATGCTCATTTTTAATAAAAGTGTTTTCTATTGGCTGATTACGTCTGTGATTTCCCCTGATGCTACCTGTTATGCTTGATTTTTCCTGACTTTTAATTCTTTAACTGGCAGGGGAAATGAACCCAATCCAGATCCACAGAGGATATCCCCTGTACGAACCTTAGAGGCCTTGGGACTGACATCCTTTCTAAACATGACAAGGCCCACAGACCAGAAGACGTCTTCTTTCCCGTGATAGTCTCCCTCTCCTTCCAGTTCCTATTGCTCCATCCTCTCCTTAGTTTTTCTTTTAGTATCTTTTTCCTTGTCTTTTCTATTTTTTCCCCCACTTCTGACCCCACCCCTCTCCCCCTGACTCCCTCTCATTCCCAACCCCCTTTCATGTATGTGCTAGGCAAGTGTTCTACCAGTTCCAGTCCTCCCAGTGTTTTCCTGATGCAAAGCTGTATTTTATCAATCTGAACAGATACAGGCAAGGCTCACCGCACTGACCCATCAATTCTGAGGGGTTTTGTTTTTTGTTTTAAGTATTTAGGTTTGGGTTTGGGGACTCTTCCCTTATTTAGTTTTGTCAATTTAAAGAATTTTTTTTTTAATCTGAGATTTTTTTTTCAAAACAATTAATGTAAATATTTGCGTGTAAAAGAACAGAATCACCACTCGCGAGTGTGTGCGGCCCTGCGGGTGAATGGTGCCGTGGCGTACCTCGCTGTTGCTGTAGCGCGCCAGCTCAGAGATGAAGCGCATGTGGTCTTCGCGGATCTGGATCATCTGCTCACAGATGTTGTACTGTGGGCTGCTGCTTGAGGACGTGCAGGTCCACCTGGGCATGGAGAGAGAGCCCCGTGTGACCAAAGGCACCAGCACAGCGCCTAGGTACAGCATTAGCTGCAGCAGGGGAAGGCACTGTGGTGCTAAGATCACCCAACAAGCTTTACGTTCACAAAGGAGTTGTTAAAGGAGTATCTGACAGAAACCATGTGGGGCCTATAAAACCTGAAGCATGAACTGCATAGCTTTCACTAGGAGAGATCGGCTGAGGGACAAATACAATGTCTAAATCATAGTTAAGTGGTTAGTACAGGCTGGTTACTGATATGAGCGCCCAACGAATCAGTAAAAACACCTGAGAAATTCAATGGGCTACACACACCATACAGTAAGTAAGATCATATGAAAATAGTAAGTTGTAACAGTAAGCTACGGAACCTTGACAGCTGAGACTACTCTCTGCCTAGAGACAGAGTAGGCGCTTCAGGACCTGAGGGCCACAGTGTCTCTGCCACATCTGGGATAGTCATCTCTCTCTCTCTCTCTCTCTCTCTCTCTCACACACACACACACTCCCTTTTTTTTGTAAAAATCATTTCCATTAAAAGGCATTTAAGACTAGTCTCAGTTCTAGGAACCTTACAATCATAGGCCTGGATTGGTTTAGCCCCCAAGTGACAATTTTGTAAACTCTGTTAATCTACATGAATTGACAGGCATGCTTCACCACCACATCCCTGGGTCCAGACAAATATTTTTATATTCTCAACTCGCGCTGTGTGGTAGAAATCTTTATAATAATAAAAATATTTTAAGTCTTTGCTGCCCAACATGCTAATCACTGGCCACTTGAACATTCAAGCTGTGGTTTGCTTTACTAAAGAAATTAAAATGTTTAGTGCTTCTATCAATGAATGTAAAGGTTAACAGCACATTTGGGAGGGGCTACCATATGGGACATTTGCTTCCACACCTGTGGGAATGTCAAGGTAACTACTGTAGATAAACGCATGCTATGGAGGTGCCCAGAGAGTTCTGCAGGCTCTAGGGAGCAACTTATTCTTTTCCTACCGGGACTTATTCTCCTCATAGTGAGCGCTGGTCTTGATGTATCTTGCCAGTTCTATTTGCATATCTCCAAAGAGTGGAACCACCTGCAGCTGCTGTATTCACATAAGAAAAAGAAAGAGAATGTCACAAAGTACATCCAATCACCAAATGAATGATCATGAGGAAAATAACTAATGCTATTAGCTTGAGTTGAACACAGTTATAAATCATTCAATATATAAATATCTTCTTTGAAAAGAACAAAATACAATTTAAGAAACAACACATGAGCCGGGCGATGGTGGCGCACGCCTTTAATCCCAGCACTTGGGAGGCAGAGGCAGGAGGATTTCTGAGTTCGAGGCCAGCCTGGTCTACAGAGAGAGTTCCAGGCCAGCCAGGGCTACACAGAGAAACCCTGTCTCGAAAAACCTAAAAAAAAAAAAATCTATAAAGAAACAACACATGAAAATACATTTAAAGACTTAACTTACCATGTTGCTATAACAATAGCTGCATTTCTATATATTTGTAACAAACACTTAGGAGATAAAAATTTATAGGCAAACAGTATACAATAGAGCTATATACTCATGAACAAAAGATGTGTAAGATGTTAAAGCAAAAGTTCTACCCTTAACAAATCATATAAAAAATTCTTAATGAATGGAATATGATGTTCATGTATTAGAAGGTCAAATATCTATCTATCTATCTATCTATCTAATAAACTGATTATATGATTGTTCCATGGTATGGTTATTATAGATGAGAGAGAGAGAGAGAGACAGAGACAGAGAGACAGAGAGAGAGACAGAGAGATAGAGAGAGAGAGAGAGAGAACAGGCAGAGAGATGGATAGCAGGAGAGAGAGAACAGAGAAAAGAGTGAGAAGCAGCAGCAGAGAGGACATAGAGAGGGAGAACAAAGACAGCAAGAGCTTGCGCATATCAAATATAGCGGAGTTATAAGGAGTATGAGTAGCTGGGGGGAGGGAGGCCCAGGAGCTGGAGGGAGTTCAGGGTGGGGGAGGAGGTGAGAGGGGCTGGGAGGCCAGCATGGACATCGAAATGGGTAACACTGTAACAGGAGAGCGCCTGGAGGCCAGCATGAGCTTCAGTATGCTGACAGGTACCACAGGGAGCCATTTTCCCCTTCTGCCTTTTGGAATTTGGGAAATGAAGTTTCCTTTGGACCTGACAGTTCTCATTAAGTTTATTCTTTGTTGTCGTTACTGGGAATCAAATTCCAGGATCAAGTATATATCAAGTACAAGCACTTCTACTACCAAGCTATATTCTCAGGCCAAATCAATATTTATGGAATCCTGATCGATATTTCAGTAGGAAAATGCTCAGTCCTGATGTGCCAGGGCAGGTTGGTACCTAAGGATACCTCAGAGAAGGGGAGGGGGACATTGGGAAAGAGAGGTTTGAGGGTAGAACTGGGAGGGGGGGGGGACTGCGATTAAGATGTAAGGTGAATAAAATAATTAATGAATAAAAAATGAGATGAGGTTATTGTATACAGCTGAACAGAAGGCAAAAATATTATATACAGCTGAACAAGGAAGCAGGCTGTCCAAACCCAAGTTGTAAACACTTGTGCAAAATGGACTCAGTAGGTTGTACACGTGAGCGTTCATGGGTGCGTGTGCACCTGTGTATGCATGCATTACAATAAATAAAGACATCATGAATTTGCAAGGGAGACAAGGGAAAGGTTGGAGGAGGGGGTAGAAGTGATGTAGACACAGTGCTCAGCTATAAAGTTCTCAAAAAACTACAATCAAAAACAAAAATCAAAAAGCTAAATGTCATCACCAATGGCAATATCAAGCTGTAATAAAAACTGAGACCTGTCTAAAAAAGACAGCATGGGAGTAGAAGATGAGTTCAACTGTGTCCCTCTGGAGCACAACTTCTACCTCCACGCTGACACATCCCTTGTCTACCTACTCCTCCTATATGCAAAGGCCTTACCCATTACCTCTATTCAAGCCTTGTGCCAGTCATATCTGCTGACTCAATTTCCTGTTTGGGGGCCATGGACTATAGATTTTAAAATATCATCATCATCATCATTATGCATTATTGTATAATCGCTGCACATGCCACAGCAATCACATAGAAGTCAGAGGAAAATTCTCAGGAATCAGTTCTCCCCTTCTACCTTGTTGTGGCTGGGTCGGTCTGTCTGTCTCTCTCTCTCTGGGTCTCTCTCTCTGGGTCTCTCTCTCTCTGGGTCTCTCTCTCTGGGTCTCTCTCTCTCTCTGGGTCTCTCTCTCTCTCTCTCGTCTTGGTTACTTCTCTGTTGCTATGATAAAACACCATGACCAAAAATGACTTATGAAGGAAGGGGTTTTATAATTTAGATTATCATCCCAGAGAGAGATTCATGATGGCCTGAGAGGCCCTGCAGCAGATGGCTGAGGCAGGATGCTGAGAGAGCACATCTTCATTCAGATGAAAAAAGTAAACAGATTGAGCTGGAAGTGGTGTGCAGATACAAACTCTCACAGCCCACCTGGGACCCTTCCAGTAAGACAGCACCATCTCCCTAAACAGTACCAACCACTGACTGAGGACCAAGTATTCACACACTTGAGGCTAAGGGGAACATTTCTCATTCAAAGCACCACAGAGCTGTTCTGCATTCTCCACGTTAACTGGCTTCTGGGCTTCTGGATAATTCTCCTGTCTCTACTTTCCCACCTTGCTACAGGAGTGGGCTATAGATGCTGGGCTCCACATCTGGCATTGTGTGTGGGTTCTGGGGACCAAACTCCGGCCATAAAGCTTATGCGGAAGATGCTTTTGACCTTGCTAAGCCATCTCCCAGCCCTGGATGGAGGATCTTATTTGAATCCTCTGCATCGGTACCTTCCTGGACAGGGATCGAACACTTACTAACCAGCTCGCTCAGCCCCCAGCTTCCCTTCCCACCCAGGCATGTCGAGCTTCGAACTTGGGTCTTAACTAATGTAACAGGACATTATACATTGCTTTATAAGGACCAAGTGCCTCTGGGAAGCAATACCTGCAATACCAACTGCCTGGTATAAAGATCAGACATTGCTGGGGAAAATCCAGACTTATGAAACCCTGTAGGATCTTATTATGGATATTCTTTAAATGCTCTGGGCAAGACATCTAGGTTTAGCCAGACACTGACTAAAAAAAAAAAGAAAGAAAAGAAGAGGTAACTATCAGATTCCTCTGATCAGAGCTCCACAAACCACAGAAGGAAATGTCAAGGGTCTTAGAGGTGGCCTTGACAACCACCACCAAAAAAATGGCTGGAGTAACCTACTTAAGATGCTATTGCTTTAGAGAAAATTGCCTTTTCTGATTTGCAAAGCGACTGATCAAACAAATGCTCTAAACCACATGTAACCACTCACCACTAAAAACAGAACTGAGCAACAATCCAGTGTCTTAACCAACCCTTCGTCAATTCTTTAGAGTGGACAATGTTCCAAGCACACTCACATCACGTATCGATTGGCTGCTGGCACTGAAAAACTACTCAAAGCTGAGTGAATTGTGTAACTGATTGTCCTACAAGCACTACTTTATTTAAAAATTAATATTCATGGTAAGAAAAGGGAGGACAGAAAGTATACAAGATATACCTGTATTAAAACTTAAAAAAAATGTAAAAATGTTAGTTAATGTGTAGTTTAAAAGAAAAGCTATGTGAGTCTAATGTAAATTACACATCTACAGTTTTTTATTAGAGCTAGACTTCAGAATCCCGATCTCCTGGTACTGCATGCAAGCCCGAACCGCATCTCTGCAGGGGTTCTTCTGTAACCAAACACGTCATCATTATATGGAAGATTCAGAGCCAACAGTTACTGAACCGCATTGTAATTTCCTAGTAAAATGTTTCTAGAGCAAAAGAATGAGAGAAGCAACGGGACACTAATTTATCTGTAATTTAGTTACTATGACTGGCAGTGAAGAGACACTGGTCAAATACGCAGGAGAACTTTGAAACTGAGCTAGATCATGTTCTTCATGTTTATAGGTCTTACTGCAGACCTATAAACATAAACCTTTTCCTTCCTGGATCTTGCAGGCATAGTTCATTCTACTTAAATGGTTCTAGCACAAGACAAAAATAAGCAAACCTACAAGCTCTCCCCACAGGCTCCGTGGGGATTCTTTTCACAAACAGAAGGTTGGGCATACACAGCAAGATGCAAAAGAGAAAAAAAGTCATACAATTCCATTTCTACACTACTCAACCTAGGGAGAAGCAAGGCAAGGAGCAGGAAGGGGACAGCAGCCACCTTTACAGAAGGGAGATTGTCATGTCATATGCGTCACAGTCACTACAGATTCACGTGGCAAAAATTCAACGCGTATATCCATAAAGACATGTCTCATCAATGCTCAGAACTAAGCAAAAGCCTTTGTCAAAATGTTTACCTATGTATAGATTTATGTATGTGCTTTTATGCACATACACATATAACCCATGTATGCATACATTTGAAACTTACCTTGAAATACTTGTCTATTTTGGATAAATTTATTCTTTTCTTGGCATCGAGTTTGTAGATGTTACTCACACTCCCATCCATCAGGTACAGACCAAATCCCATGACCTGCAAAGCCACAAAATGATGCAAGATAACGCACGGACCTGTGAGCCGACCCACACAGATGCCCACTGCCAGAGTGGGTAACTCTGAAATCACAAGTCACCCTTCCTTCAGTGGTGCTAGGAAATAAAGAGCTTCCCTCTGAAATAAAACCTTTTCCCTTCTACATGTTATCTCCTGCGGCTACATCAGCTTCCTCCGCAGACACTCGGGCGCCAGTGCCCGCTGAGCAGAGGACGGTGCTTAAGTAGTAGATGCGGGCAACGGCACAAGGGAATTCTGAGGTGGTTCCTCGGTAATGCCACGAGTTTCATTCTGGCCTACTAAAGCCAAGTGCTACAATGACAATAGCGCTGTCCCCGGAGTACCGTGAACAAGGATAGGCAAGCATACTACCAAGAATACTTAACCTCTGAAATGACACCTGGTCAGATGCGGTAGTTACCTAGCTCACAGAGACTGTGACTGTGTTAAGCTGTGTATTTTTTAAGGTTTTTATTATGGTTTAATATCTACTATTCCCAGTCTGTATGCATTTTCTCCCTCATTGAAACTGGGCTACAAAGGGTAATTTCGTTTACAGGCTGGTTGCTAAAAACCGAAACAGCACTGACTAGCCTAACCTGAGTAACGAAGCCCTTGTAGATCTGCACTATCCAAGACACAGCCATGCATTACTACTAAACTTAACTTTCAGTGTCTACGTAATCAATTCAATCTGGTAACAACCAGCTGCACAATCGCAATGCGTCCTGGGACCATGACGAGGGCTGCATCAGCCAGCACAGTCATAGTCACGACGTGTCTGCTATCACAGACCACCCATCGGGTGCTCTCCTGACAAGGATGTGTCACAAGTTGGCCTCTTGTTAAGCTGTGCTTCATCCCTGAGAAACGTTGTACCCCCTCCTCTCCACACGTACTTTGAGAAGCATATGTTTTTCGCTGGGCGTCAAGTACATTCTGTTCTCATAGTAATCCACACACAGATTCACGATGTCTGCCAGGAGTTCCTCGTAGCCAGAAATGACCTCAAGCTGCTGCTGCAGAGACTGAAGCGCAGAGGAAAGATGTGAGCGATTGCCCACTCCAGCCTCACCCGCAACACGCGAGGTCAGCGGTGTGCAGAGACATGGGCCTTACTTGTGTAATCTTGTTGTGGTTGGCCAGGAACATGGACAAATTCTGTGACTCCTGGATGGATTGTGGATCCGCCATTTTACGTAAAAACTGAGCAGCCCTAGAAAGAAAAGAGTTAATTCCAAAACATATCTACAAATTGATGGGGGGGGGATTAGGAGGCCCCCACGGGGAATTGGGGATGGGGGGGAATCATTATTCTTCTTCTCTACTGCAGTTATTTGCAGAAATATGTGTTGCAGAAGCTGCTTATGGCTTCAGTCTCTTGCAGCATCCCTGACCTTGACTTTAGGGGAAGTTTTTGTCAACTCAGACATATCTTATACAGTGCCAGAGAGCTTTTGTACTCTATTATCCATAGCCAATGGACTTTATCAACTATGCTCTGGTCTCTCCTATACATAGGTGAATGTCTACCTTTATGTCAAAGAGTTGACCCCTAGTCTCTGTGTCAGAGAAGATCTTGTCTATGCATATTCTCACTCCAAAAAGTCCTGAAATGCATTGTTAAGAATCTTTCCAAAAACCTCTCTGGGCCACCACTACTTCCAACAAGAAGTGCCCCTCCCCAGTTATGCTGTTTCAGTCCACGAATACCGGAACTTCCCAGAGTCCCAGATTTGCCAGCTAGTCAGCTGCACAACGTGAGGCAAACAAAAGGGCTTGCACCGTAAAGTCCTCAAAGGCACATGTTGAGTCTGTGTGGAGAAACTGTAAAAAAATCTTTACATTTCACAGAAACTGCCCTTAAGGCTCTAACTGTGCAACTCAGAATCTTAAAACTTTTACAGTTCCACAAGGAAGGATCATATTCACAATAAATTCACTTCCTTCCTCATGATCAGCCTGAACATTCCAAGAAATGATAACGTGTCTCCCTGCAGTGGCTGTGGCCAGGTAACCAAGGAATGGGCCATGAGCTATGATGCAAAAGCCTGTCAGGAACTTGACTGTTTACCTCTAAGAAAGAGTATGGCTTTATGCTCTCCCACTGTTCACCAGATGTAACTCGGGGGCGGAGCTCAAGCAGCCATGCCAACCATGAGCAACATATGATGACCGCAGAACAGTAACTCCCTAACTAAAATAATTAAGTCAAAATTTTAAAAATTAGTATTTAGAAAACTTGTATACAGTTCAGTCATATCACTGACATAGTAATGCTCTATCTTTTCATGTATTCACCTTATTGATTCCAGTAGATGCTAGGGTAGAAGACATGGCAACCAAGGAAGCAATGAATTAAGGATACTGTGTTCTCTTTCAGTCAAGGCTCACCATTGTTGTGTGGGCTACTTTTGCATTTTACTCAGAATATGTACTGAAAGTTATCATCTGGGCACAAAAGAAATGATTATGAATGTGTGTGTGTGTGTGTGTGTGTGAGAGAGAGAGAGAGAGAGAGAGAGAGAGAGAGAGAGAGAGAGAGAGAGAGAGAATATAAAGGTTGCTAATCTTATTGTAAACCTGACTACATCTGGAATCAAGTAAAACCCAAGTAGCTTGGTATACCTATGATGGATTTTCTTGATCGATCATTGAAGTTTAGACTCATCCTAAACCTAGATCATTTAAGGTCAGAAGACCTACCCTAAATCTGGACCTCAGGTATTCCATCATAGCAACATCAAAACCTGATTGATACACCCCTGCTGGCCTCTTTCCAGAAGTTCTCTGCCTTAAAAGAAGGAAGCTGAAGTTGCCATAGAAAAGAGCTAGCTGGGGCTGGAGAGATGGCTCAGCGGTTAAGAGCACCGACTGCTCTTCCAGAGATCCTGAGTTCAAATCCCAGCAACCACATGGTGGCTCACAACCATCTGTAACGGGATCCAATGCCCTCTTCTGGTGTGTTTGAAAAGAGCAATGGAGTACTCGTATACATAAAACAAATAAAGAAATCTTAGAAAAGAGCTAGCTGTCCAGAAGCCCTGGAATGGTCAGTGTGATGGTAAGACACCTGCCAACTGTGCATGGGGCAAGATCGTACAACCTTATGTCTGAAATGAAGTGCTAGGGTCTCTCAGCACACAAGAGACAAAAAAAAGGAGATGAATTCTCTGAGGACTTCAACTTGGTATGCCTGGATGAAAAACCCATGTTCCCCACAATAAGCAGTTCCCTAGGGCAAGCACCTCTGCATAGCAAACAGAGATAGATGTTTATGTTTATCATCTCAAAGGAACTAAGCACCCAGATTCCTCCAAAAACCATTGAAGCTCACCCGAAAACTCCAGGCCGCACAAGATGTGTAAACTGTCAGCTATTCCTGCACCTTATTCTTGGCACCATGTACTCACAGTCCCAAGACTGGTAAGTAGCTGCCATCAATAAAAATGATGGGCTGGAGAGATGGCTCTGCGGTTAAGCGCACTGACTACTTTTTCCAGAGGTCCTAAGTTCAATTCCCAGCAACCACATGGTGGCTCACAACCATCTGTAATGGGATCCAATGCCTTCTTCTGGTGTGTCTGAAGATAGCTACAGTGTACTCATATAAAATAAGTAAGTAAATAAATAATTTTTTTTTAAAAAATGATGATTTTAGCACATAGCAGATATGCACCTGTAAGGCTAAGACAGGCCCTCTCTGGGTAGACCCACCACATGCTGCCAAGTCTGAGCTCACCTCTTATATGCTGAGTGGTCATTCTTCACACTGCATTTCATGTTCTTCAGCTCATCCAACACAGCAAACATGTTGATAAATTTACCCAAGGTGATCAAGTAGGCTTCAGACACAAAGTCCTTTCTCCTCTCAGCATGACACAGGCGTCTCACTTCCCCACAGAAACGCTCAATGGCATTTCTCTGAGCACACAAAAGGGAAGGCAGAAGAGCCCTAGTGAGCAGCTTATCAAATCCACGTCCGCACTTCAAGGACGGTCCCTCAGTCACTGTTTCTCTCTGAGGCTCTAGGATCACCTTCTATCTCACATAGAGACCCGTGTCTGAGCAATTTCCATGCCTTTGCGCTACAAAAACCATTATTTATTTTTCAGTTTAGCAACTGCATCTTTTACAAAAGTAAAAGAAGTTTGCTGGTTAGTCCAGCGAAGCTACTGTGACGGTACCCGTTCACTGCCGGTTGTCAAATGACAGAATGTATGATCACCTGGGAGATGGGTTTGCGAGCTCACCTATTGGGGATTACCTTGATTATACTAACTGCGGTACAAAGACCCACCTGCTCTAGGTGATGCCATTCTCTGGCTGGGATCCTGGGCTGCAGAAGTAGAGAAAGGAGCTGGGACACAGTATGCATTCTTATCTCTCTGTCAGGATTATAGACAGCAGTGACATGACCAGGTGTTAGAGTTCCTACTGCCTTAAGTCCCCTGCTATGATGGACTCTACTTTTGAGCTGTGAGCAAAAATGAACCCTCTCTCCATTAAGCAGCTTCCCTGGGGTATTTTGTTATAGCAACAGCAAACAACTGAAGACGCTTCAATGCAACATCTCTAATACTGATGCTGACTGTCAGGTGAAAGTAGAGTGGATTCCTTTTGATAACTTTTAAAATTAAACAACAACAACAAAAAAAAAATCAAGGAAAGCTACAGTTAGAAACTGTTTAGATATTTCCACTACTTTAAGAACCAGCAAGTTTCTTCCACGTGGCCTTTCGTCCACCCCACCCCCGCCCCCCAGGCTAAAGAGTCAAAGGAGGTCAAGCACAGGGTAACAGGAAGGCAAGAAAACAGCTGAAAAACTAGACATATACTGCACTTGGAAGTGATGTAGGCGAGCTTTTGTGCAGGATAAAATCCACGCTAAAAGAGAGGGGAAATACTCTAAAGACTGGTGAGGCCTTAGTCCTCCTTTGCCTGACGCAGCCATTTTGCTGTAGACCATGCTGTCCATACTCCTTAGCATTAAACCCCTCTAATTATTTTAATGTTTTACCTGAAAGTACATAAAATTCATCAGTTTCGTGACCTCGGGTTCAAGGACTTCCACAGTTTTCTCATAAATTTCAACTCTATTAGGCTGCTCATTGCACTTCACCTGAGTATAAAGAAAGAAACTCAAAGTCAGGTTTTTATCAGGCTGAAGCAGGTATTCCACAATCACTCAAGGGGTGTGAAATGGTGCGCCCTGGTAGGACTTGGGACAGATGTGGCAGAAAAGGGCAAGGCACCTGAGGGATGGCTCTGGAGCAGCTCCTCCAGGTGTACAGCATGACAGCATACTCTTGGCCTTCCTCTAGCATCTCGTTCTGCAAAATACACATGGGACAAATCACACGCAAGCAGGGAACAAGCACAAAGAGAGATGGAAACTGCTGGTGTCCCGCAAAGCACCCTACCTACCCCTTGGAGAGATGGTACCCTGACAAGAGGCATACTGTATATGACAGACCACCATAACTATTACAAACATCCCCTTCAGCTTCAGCAGGCTGCAAAGCATTCTGGGTGACCAATGCAGTCATTTCTGAGGGAGCTGCCACAGAGGCGGCCCCACTCCACCCTAATGCAGACCCAAAGCTAGGGGTGTGAAAGCCTGGGCAAGACACAGCGTGCTCATAGCTTCCTTCCAGTCACACCAAGCTTCCTGGTTCAGACAAGGTCCAGAAGCAGGGCGGCCAGCCCAGGATATACAGGAGGAAAAGAGAATACTTCTTACAGCACTAAAAGTTCAGGGATGAGGTCCACAGGAAGAGGACTACCATCATTTTTAAAATCTGCTTTTTGGTATTCTGTTCCATTACTTCCATATCATTTGCTTTGGTAAAAATGGTAAAAACCCATAGGTGTTCTTTAAGATGTGACTAGAAATCTGGCACTGGTTTTTAAGATGCGTTAAAAGTATTACTGCTTTTCTTCTTATCACTTCACTTTTCCAAATATTTAGGAATATGTTCATCACTGTATTCTTTATCACCCAAAAGGGGAAATACAGTAAAAAATAGTCAACTGTGGACATTTCAAAATGGGTTATGCAGACATTAAAGATATTTTCTCTAGTAAAGGCCATGATTTGAAAATGTTCACAAAACCATTAAAATACATAATTACAACAACAGAATTCATTTAGAAAACCCAAGTCCCATATGAGTATACACGTAACATGGTAAGTACAGACATGGAAAAAGAAAGATCGCTAACCAAAAGAGGCACCCTTGAAATGCTGGCAAAGAATTTCTCTGGGCCAGAGAAATGTTTGTTTGTTTTGTTTTTCAAGACAGGGTTTCTCTGTGTAGCCCTAGGTGTCCTGGAACTTACTCTATAGGTCAGGCTGGCCTCAAACTCAGAAATCCACTTGTCTCTGCCTGGCTATCACTGGGATTAAAGGCATGTGCCACCACCACCTATCTTGAGATTAAATTTTTTAAAAGAGTATGCATTGTTTTTATAATAAAGGCAAAGACTTCCTTAAAACTATAAGACATTTTCTTATCTTTCTCTCAACCTAGACTATTAGGAAATATATAGTTTGTTTGCTATTCAAATATGACTCCTGCAAGACAGACACAAAGAAACAGACACACTACCATGCTAGAGTGGACAGTTGCTTGCTCGATGTATCTTGCAATGCCAGTGACAAATGCATTTCTGTCTTCAAAGTTGGTGTTGAAATTTGGCTGAAGGAAAATGGAAAACAAACCAACCATTACATTGAGGTCAGAGCAGTGAGCTGCGTCACATCTACCCCAAGACTTACCTGATAGAGCAGCGAGGATGGTGGGGGCTCAATGCAGGGCTGCTGGTCAGGCAGAGGCAGCTCCTCCAGGAGGTCCACATTGGACAGTGCGTCCTCTAGTGTCACTTGGGCAGCCATCCTGCAACCGAACAAAGCCCAGAGCCACCCGTGAGGAAAGACATGGGCTGGAATACACAACAAGCTTTCAGTGGGCTACGTGGCTTCTCTTCCCTTTCTTTCAAGGGCACTGGAAATGACCAGAGCTCGGGGCCTGGGGAGCTTTTCCTTCCTCCAGGCTTATTGGGAAGGTTCTCTTGACCTTTTGAGTTACCCTGGTGTGGTGGATTGAAGAGGAATGGGCCCCACAGACTCATGTGTTTGAATGCTTGGCCTATAAGGAGTGGCACAATTAGGAGGTGTGGCTTATAGGAGAAAGTGTGCCACTGTGAGGGCACACTTCCTATGCACAAGCTACACCCAACAATTGCTTCTGCTGCCTATGGATCAAGATGTAGAACTCTCAGCTCCTCCAACAAACACCATGTGCACCTGCATGCTGCCATGTCTCCCTTCATGATGATATTACCTTACCTTTGAAATTGTAAGCCAGCAACAATTAAATGTTTTCCTTTATACGAGTTTCATGGTGTCTCATCACAGCAAATAGAGACCCTAACTAAGATACCGGGTTACTATAGAGCATTCTGGCTACTACATTTGCTGTCACTTCTGCACCCTTTCTACACTGGCACTCCAGTCCTAGTTGCTGGTGCTTAGGGGCCCCCAGAGTACCCTCCACGCTAACCCTTCATGTGGCTGGAAGAGGGCAGCATCTCCTGCATGGTTATTCCAAATATATAAGAGACAGATGTAGGTCACAGAGCACTGCCCTTGGCCACCAGCAGTACAGCTACACAGGCAGGCTGGAATCACAGAGATGCTACTAGAGAAGTGTGTCCAAGGTGAACTAGGGAGGTGGCTGTTAGAAAGAAAAATCATAAACACCAAGGCTAATACAGAGATGCAGAGAGGTGCAAGTATAACACAAGTCTATGCCAGCTACAACAGGCAGAAGAAGCACGCATACCCTCCCTCCCACTGAGAGTGTTCTGGCCCCAGCAGGACGGGTGGTGGGGTACAAAGATAGTCCACTCCCCTGGAAGGGAGATATGAAGACGTGGGCTCTGTGCACAGGTGGAGCCACAGGACAGGTTGTGTTCTAAAATGGAAGTCACACAAATGAGCCAAAGGACGCACTCCATAGAAGTCTCCACAAAATGGCAGTGTGGAAGTTAAAGACCCAAGGCCTTGGCACTCTGCCCATGCGTCCTCTGAAGGAACAGAGGTACATCCCAAGACGAAAAATGAAAAGGGAAGTTCCAGAGACCCAGTAAGTTCCCAGTCAGTGTGGTGAGGAACAGAGAGTCCTCAGAACTGCTCTTCAAATTCCAGACTGAATGATTGGCTCATAACCATCTACAATGGGATCTGATGCCCTCTTCTGGTGTGTCTGAAGGTAGCTGCATTAAATAAATAAATAAATATTTTTTAAAAATTCCAGACTGACCTCAAACAGTCCAATTACTGATCTAAGACTGAGTACGCAGGAGGCCACAGTAAGGTCTGATATAGCCACTGAAACACACAGCGGAAGACAGGTCTAAGTGGCATAGCAGAAGTAGTACTGATACGGAGCCACAGCCCAGAGAACACAGGCTGTTTGCTTAATAAATGTAAAAGCAGCAACATCCTCCAGTGATTATGGTAAGACCAAGGACTCGTATCACAATACCCACAATGTCCAGTTTCCACTCAAGTTATCCAGCACATAAAGAACACCTAGCCAACTTCCTGGGGCTACTGAGGCCATGGATCTCAGAAGAAAATCTACTACTGTCACTGTGCCAGTCCAGGATAATTCCCAACTGCGTTATAGATCTTATCATTATACCATCCCTCATCAAAGAAGCTGCTTTTTAGGGCAAATGGAGACCATTACGGGAAAGCACAACTGAATACAATGCAGAGATCAACAAATCTTGGAGAACCCAGCCCCGATGGATACATTTACATCACATATCCTGCTTCTACAGTTCAGGTCACATGTCAGATTCTAAGAGCCAAAACGCCAGGATATGTGCTGTGAAAGTCTATTTTAGAAACGGTTGCATAAACAAGAACTGAACAAAGGCAGTATTAATAAACATGCTAAGGCAGAAGGGGGTTGTCTTAGGGTTTTATTGCTGTGAAGAGACCCCATGACCACAGCCTCTCTTACAGGAAAACATTTAATTGGGACTGGCTTACAGTTCCAGAGGTTTAGCCCATTATCATCATGGTGGGAAGCACTGTGGGGCACAGGCAGCCATGGTGCTGGAGAAGGAGCTGAGAGTTCTACATCCAGATTGGCAGACATCAGGACGACTATTGAACCATTAAGCCTGGCTCGAGCTCCTGAAACCTCAGGGTCCATGACTAATAACACACTTCCTCCAACAAGGCCACACCTCCTAATAATACCACTCTCTATGGACCATGGGGGCCATTTCTAGTCACCATTTACCACAGGGGTAAAATCTCAAAGGGTCCCTGAGGGAGGTCCCTGCAAATGCTATGGCTTACAGAGGTGACCCTCCAGTGGTTTATTTTTGACATATTTAAGTACAGTATAACTTTGAAGAAAAGTTTCCTTGTGATAATTATTATAACAAAGCTTAAGGCATGACTACATTGAAACTCCCTTGTAAAGTATGTCATATGCATGTTCTACTGACTGAGAAACAATGCTCAGGATAACTGTCTAGGTATGAAGACTTTGTAATAAGAATAACTGTTTAGGTAGGAAAGGTTTGTAATAAGAATAGTAAACTATAGATTTCCAAGAAGATGGAAGGAGAGACCCCTGGTCCTGGAAAGACTGGATGTAGGGGAATACCAGGACAGAGAAGCGAGAGGGGGTTGAATGGGGAACAGAGGGAGGGAAGGGGGCTTATGGGACTTTCGGGGAGGGAGGAAACAGGAAAGGGGAAATCATTTGGAATGTAAATAAAAAATATATAGAAAATAATGAAAAAAATGAAAAAAAAAAGAATAGTAAACTCAGGGCTGGAGAGATGGCTCAGTCGTTAAAGGCTAGGCTTATAACCAAAAATATAAGAATAGTAAACTCTTTTGTAAAATACATGGGGCCTTTCATAAGAATTGGTTCTAATGACTGAGAAATAATGCTCACGAGTCTGGAGGGATTCAGGTGAGGCCTAGCTCTATAGAATAGCAAAGTTCACTAGACTATTAACAACCTCCACTCCCAGCCTTCTGGGTGGGAAGCAGGTATAAATCCCTTTAAGCCTTTGTGAGTACAGTATTCCTGGTTTCTCTAGTGCTATCTGTGAGGATGAGGACCCTGTGCTCTTTTACAGGTCCCACCCATAGAAAATGGACTGCCAAGAGAAGGAGAATTACTCTCTCTTAGGGATAAGCCTTCTAACTGGGTATCTAACACTAAGAGATCATCCCTGAAACCATATACACACAGACTCATCAGGTTATATTTATATATTATGAACACATATACCTATATGTAACTGACAATCAAGAAAAAGAGGTTATGAATTTGAGAGTAATAGGGGACATGGAAAGAGTTAGAGGGGTTACCTGAGGCGGGTTGGAGGGAGGAAAGGGGGAAATTGATGTAATGGTTTTTCATTAATATACATGATGTGATTATACTATCAACAGCAACAAGTCACAACTCCTACCTCCAACTTCAAAGCATCGACTGTGAAAAGTCCCAACAATCAAATGGAGAAGTTCGGGATGAACAACAAGCAACCAAACACATCAAAGAATAGAGGACACGGTGGAGTTTTCTTTTTTGTAATTTTATTTTTTTATTTTAATTTAGGTGTATGAGTGTTTTGTCAGCATGTTTGTCTGTGGACAGTGAAGATTTTTAGAACTGAAAGATAAAATGCTGAAAAGTTGACAATTCCCCACATGAGCTTAAGCACACACAGGCAGCCAGAGGGAACAGGACAGAGACGTTTTTATTTGCTGCTAGACTTCAGTCCCAGGGACACACACATCCCCTTTAGCCCAGCAACACGACTGTTAAAGTCTGAAAGCAGTGTCTGTCAGAATCCTCACTCAAAGTCAGAATAATCATTCTCAAAGGAGAATGCAAGGATGCTACAGGAAGTTCCTCAGACTGAAGAGAAATTTTACAGGAGACAAGCTGAGACATGAAGAATGGACTGAACGCAAAGAAATGCAAAGGAGTGTCATTTCCTCTACAACTCTTAAATATGTTTAGTGGGGCTGAGGAGATGGCTCCACATAAGCAGACTGGCTGTTCTTTCACAGGAGCAGGGTTCACTTCTCAACAAGCTCATGGTTGCTCGCAGCCATTTATAATTCCAGTTCTAGGGGATCCTATGGCCTCTTCTGGCTTCCACAAGCACCAAGTATGTGTGGATATATAAACACATATGTAGGCAAAACACGCATACCATAAACTACAAAATTACCTGACATTTCTAGAGGGAAGGCCAAAATGGAACTAGTCTCCTACTAAGAGTATTCTCACAAGCGAAGCCTAGAGATCCAAACTGCTAGCCTTAGAATGCTATAGCCTGACCCCACAGTTTTAACCCCAACCAGGTTTAACTGTAACCAACCAGGACTGTTCTCATGTGCACAACCGTGATTTGTATGTCAGAGACTGCATAACTGTAAACTGTATGCCCAGTGGCCAAGCCTGACCCCTCAAGACTGTACATAATCTAAACTGGACTATACTCCTTCATCCTGTACAAATCACATGACAGGAAACAGCACACAAAGAAACTCCACACACCTACATTAAGTATTACCCCCAAGGGCGCGAAGAGCACCCTAACCCACTGTCCTGCATGGTGGGCAGCACTTAGCTGCTACGCAGTCAGCTGCCCTTGTGCAGTGTACTCAGTATACAAGACTCCTAATTTTAAAAGATATTCATTCACTGCCTGCCATTCTTTTCTGTTATGACAGAAACTGATACCCACAATATCCAGTCTATATAAATGGCAATTATATAAATACATAGCATTTAACTATTTATATTGGTGCAGAAGACCAAACCTAGGGTCTTGCATACACTAAGAAGATACTTTATCACTAAGCTATAGCCCCATATAAACACATAATAAATGCAACTGCAAATAATACTTATGTGCAATTATATAAGCTATATAAAATGACTGTAACTTAAGGGAGTGTTAGATAGACACGCAGGCTTGAAGGCAATTAAAGATGGACCTTCATCATCAGCTTTGGACCCTACTTCTTGATTTCTTTGTCAATACTGGTGTAACGAATCTTTCTAAGTATTTAATAACCATACTTGAAAAACAAAGTCAATGGGGATATATGGGCTAAAAAAAATATTAAGTAGCCGGGTGGTGGTGGCGCACGCCTTTAATCCCAGCACTTGGGAGGCAGAGGCAGGAGGATTTCTGAGTTCGAGGCCAGCCTGGTCTACAAAGTGAGTTCCAGGACAGCCAGGGCTACACAGAGAAACCCTGTCTCGAAAAAACCAAAAAAAAAAAAAAAAAGTTAAGTGTTTTGGTCAATGTTCTGTAATAAGAATTCCTGGAAAGAAGCTTCGTCCACAAAGGCCAATGGCCTGATTAAATCCTCAGTGGTGTGGAGAGGTTGAGCTTGATTACAATTTAGCTCAGGCAATCGTAGCCTACTGAATACCCCTTCCATGCCCCACTACTGTGTCAGACCTTAAGAGTGACTCAGACCTTAAGAGTGATGACTGCAGACTCAGAACTGAGAAAGAGACATTGAAGGCTTCTGTGACCTTCCCCTCCCCACTCCAACCCACCCCACCTGTCAAAAAACAGTCCAGACAGAAAGCTCTTGAAGAGAGAGTCCTTACAGACTGTGATAAAGATACTGAAGTGTACCTCTTCACAGTTGATGGCTTCTGGAACTTGGAGGGGAGTGTGGGGAGACATGATACAATCGACATGGGACAGACAGAGCACCTCAGTTTTCTTTAAATGGCCGACCACAGGGAATGTGACCATGCTCTAGTGACTATATGGGACTTGGTGAGAGTTTGGGGGGAGGGGGCACAAGGGTGGGAAAGTGGACCTAAGAGAATGGGAAGCAAGTGTGATCAGATGCATTGTATGAAATTCCTAAATAATTAATAAAAATATGATGTTGTGGGAAAAAATTTAAATTACTCCAACTGCTGGGCATGGAAGCGCACACCTTTAATCTCAGCACTCAAAAGGCAGAGAAAGGCAGATTTCTGTGGTTCAAGGCCAGCCAGCACTATGTAGAGAGAGAAAAAAAGCTTTGTCTGGTCCTGTAGAGAGAGACTTGATGTGGCAGGGGTTGGAGGGAGAGTGATAAGGGAGCTTCCAACTTCTCAGAGGAGAGGGTGGGGAAAGATTGGGAATGGGGCATCGATCAGATAGATAGATAGATAGATAGATAGATAGATAGATAGATAGATAGATAGATAGATAGACAGACAGACAGACAGACAGACAGACAGACTGACTGACAGACAGACAGACAGACTGACAGGCAGACAATCCAACTAGATGTGTCAACTACCTGGCCAGATTACCTGATTAGCTAATTCACCATGCTAAGAACATGGGAAAAATAATCATTCCCTTAATAAATTAAAGTACTTATATAACCCAGAAGCCCTTCCTTCAGGGTAATTGCTTACAAATGGGTGCCCATCTTTTGAGTTGTAACTTCTTCCTTTCCTCCTATCTACCTCTTCTTTGAACACCAGCCAAAACCCTAAACAGGCTTTTGTTTTTCTTTCTTTTTTTTTTATTAGATATTTTCTTTATTTACATTTCAAATGTTATCCCCCCTTTCTGGTTTCCCCTCCAAAGACACCCTATCCCATCCCCCTATCCCCCTGTTCACCAACTCACCCACTCCCACTTCCCTTTCCTGATATTGGGGCATCGAGCTTTCTCAGGGCCAAGGGCCTTTGATGTCTGTCCAACAAGGCCATCCTCTGCTGCACATGCAGCTGGAGCCATGGGTCCCTCCATGTGTACTCTTAGGTTGGTAGTTTAGTCCCTGGGAGCTCTGGGGTACTAGGTGGTTCATATTGTTGTTCCTCCCATGGGGCTGTAACCCCCTTCAGCTCCTTGGGTCCTTTCTTTAGCTCCTCCATTGGGGACTTTGTGCTCAGTCCAATGGTTGGCTGAGAGCACCCACCTCTGTATTTGTCAGGCACTGGCAGAGCCTCTCAGGAGACAGCCATATCAGACTCCTGTCAGCAAGTGCTTGTTGGCATCCACATTAGTGTCTGGGTTTGGTGACAGTATATGGGGTGGATCTCCAGGTGGGGCCTTTCCTTCAGTCTCTGCTCCACACTTTGTCTATGTATCTCCTCCCATGGCTCTAAGGAGGCTTTCTGTAACAGCTGTTCTTAAAAATTAAAAATTGCTGTTCTTAACTCAAGGAACATTTTTCTTCCAATCCCCCTTCTCCCTGGGAACTGCCAAGATTTACATCTTGTCCACCCTGCTGTTTTTGGTTTTTTTTCAAAAACTCTAATAAAATGGTTCTCAAGCAACCTTCTAAATCTGTTTTTCAATTATTTTACTGAGATTACAAAGGCACAAAAGGGAACTCCAATTCACTGGAGAAAAGCACACCTACATGGTGGTAAGAGCTCCACATTCTCTAGTCCTAAAAGATTAGGGAAAGTTAATAGGCATGTACTTGGTAATCTTTACAGCACCCACTAAAAAAAAGCTACACGGCCGGGCGGTGGTGGCGCACGCCTTTAATCCCAGCACTTGGGAGGCAGAGGCAGGAGGATTTCTGAGTTCAAGGCCAGCCTGGTCTACAAAGTGATTTCCAGGACAGCGAGGGCTACACAGAGAAACCCTGTCTCGAAAAACCAAAAAAAAAAAAAAAAAAAAAGCTACACAGTGTTAAAAAGTAACTATTGTAATGCTCTGGCAGGACCTCTCAGGAGACAGCCATATCAGGCTCCTTTCAGGAAGCATTTCTTGTCATCCAATGTAGGGGCATCGAGGGTGGGGAGGTAGGAAAGCGGTGGGTGGAGGAACACCCTCATAGAAGTAGGGGGGAGGGAGGATGGGATAGGGGCTCTCTGGGGGGGGACTGGGAAAAGGGATAACATTTGAAATATAAATAAAGAATATATCAAAAAATAAAATAACTACTGGGCTCAAGATCTAGCTCAGATTGTTTTTCTTAAATGCACAAAGTCCTAGATTTAACTGGAAATTACTATTAAACAGATAAAATATAGGATAAATTAAAATAGAATACTACAAAATGCTCAAATTCTAAAAGAATGCGGAAAGAGGGCTGACAGTGCAGCTCAGCGACAGACTGCTCAGGGTGCTTAAAGCCCTGCACTCAATTCTGAGCACCAAAACAAACACACCAATAACACAAAGCCAGAAAAGAGAATAAAGAAAAAGAGAATTAATAATAAAAATAACACATATATCAACAACAATAATAAAGAATAGTGCTAAATCCAAACATATCAATAATTATATTAACTATAAATGATCTAAAAAGATTAAAGATGAGTAGATCGATCTGTTAGTGAAAGTAGAAGAGAAATCAGCAAACAGGTAAAACTAGTCAAATGGAAGTCGGTGAGTTTGGCCACCAGCCTTCAGAGAAAGAAGGTTACTGTAGCTAAACAGTGGCCTTACATCATAAAAGGAGCGATACTCCAAAGGCAGAATAACCTTAGCTCTGTCTGCATTGAGCCTAAAACCTTCAAATTCCACTGCAAAAAATGGACAGAATCGGGAAGAAAACCAAGAAAATAAACGTCTCCAAACCAGAGACCGACAGCGGGCCAGCTAGTAGAAGGCTGGGAAGCAGCTTGTATCCCTGGTAACACACTAGTTTCAAGGAAGGAGGAAATATCAAAACTCCTCCTCCTTGGAATTTGAAATGGCATGTAAACGCACCACAGCTGTCCCTCCTCAAAACTGAAAATGCCATCTAGGAAGAGCTGTCTCCTCTTGGCAAAGTGTGACTAGAGTTTTGTTTTCTTTTTAAAACAAAATGGTTTTTCCCCCTGTCAATGGCATATGTACTTACTAATGCTAGAAGCCCAATCTTTAATGCTTACACTCTCTCACTGCTAAGCCTGCCTGAAGCAGAACTCTACGAACACTGGCCAAAATTCTAAGCCAATTTCAGAGAACTCCAATGCTCTCTGAATGAGCCATCCTCCCAGCCCCACACACCCCCACCTCCGTCCGCCATGTACACAATCTCAGGTCTCCAGCACTGAGTTTTCTGCTTTCCTGAACGTTAGAAAGCATAGGTTTCTCTCTTCCTCTCATCAGTCCGCCTCCAGGAAGCTGCTGAGATCTCCATTTTGCTTGACCTGTTTACTTTCCTCTAATTCTAATAAAACGTCTCTTGTTTCCTTCTGAAAGAGAGCCAGCTTCCTTCTTCTATGTCCTTTACACAGGCTGACAGCAGAAGGTAAGGCCCCTCCAATCTCAAACCAAAGATTAGAAGTGGGTCTTCCCATTTTAAATGATTTCACTAAGAAAAAATCTGGCTGGAGAGATGGCTCAGCAGTTAAGAGCACGAGCTGTTCCTCTAGAGGACAAGGACACAATTCCCAGCACCCCACATAGCTGCTCACACCTGTCTGTACTTCCGGGCATCAACTGCAGCAGGCATGCATGTGGTGCACACAATTGTACATGCAGGCGAAATACCCATGCACATAAAATAAAATACATCTTGGGCTGGAGAGACGGCTCAGAAGTTAAGAGCACCGACTGTTCTTCCAGAAGTCCTGAGTACAATTCCCAGCAACCACATGGTGGCTCACAACCATCTGTGTAATGGGATCTGATGCACTCTTCTGGCGTGTCTGAAGAGAACAATGGTGTACTCATATATATAAAATAAATAATTCTTAAATAAATAAAGAAAGAAACAAACAAACAAATATTTAAGAAAAAAGGTGCCCAGCTGCTTAGGTTTTAGTTAATTCCAGAGGTAGTCAAGTTGACAACCAAGAACAGTCATCACGAGTCCACCCCTTGTCAACTTGACACACAATCATATCTCATGTCATGGGTAATCTCTAAATGAAAACAATATTCAAGTCATAATTATACTTGACATGATATAACAATCCCTTGTACAATGGCAAACACTTTAGAAGTTTAGAATAGGTGGCAATGTGCCTTGAGGGACATTTTTTAGTATCACAAACTTAAATGTGATATCCACTGATATTCTCTTAACTGATTAAGTTGCTGTAGGTTCCTACTGACTTTAATCACAGGACATGGTAGCACCAAGAGACCCCCCTAAAGTAGTGGTTCTCAACCTCCCAATGCTGTGATGTTTGAATACAGTTTCTCGTGTTCTGGTGACTCCCAAACATGAAATTACTTGTTGCTACCTCATACCTGTAATTTTGCTTGTTATGAACCACAATGTAAATGTCTGTGCTTTCCAATTATCTTAAGTGATCCCTGTTAAAAGGTTGCTTGAGTCCCAAAGTGGTCATGGGTTAAGAATTACTGTCCTAAGGAATCTCCTGCACTACAGACATATGCTTTCTTATCTCCATTGTGAAGAAACAATCTAATTTCCCCTTGGTAATCAGATCACACCTTCTAACACTGTTATTCCTTTCTTAACCTGTTAGTTTAAGGACATCAGAAGACTATTCCAGCTCAATGGAATGTCTGTTCAGGGTCCTAGCAGGAGCATTCCCTGCTCTGAAACCAAAACGTCTAGGCCAGCAGAATATAAGATTATGAAATAGAAAGCAAAAATCTTTCTAATGGGTCACTAGGTATGATAGTGAGTAGAACTATTCCTTTTACCACCCCTGTGGATCCTTGCTTTGGAAGAAACCGTACCATGTATTAGATGCCGATTCAAAGCATAGACTGCCTTCTGGAGAACCCTGCCCCAGCCCTTCAGGATGCTGCCACCTAATTGGTGCTGTAATTGTAGCTACAAAAGGCCATTCCATCTATCAAACCAGCTGCTTCAGGATGGTGGAGAACATGGTAAGACCAGTGGATTCCATGATTATGTGTCTACTGTCATACTTCTCTGGCAGTGAAATAAGTTTCATGGTCAGAAACAAATCTGTGTGGAATATTATGATTGTGGATAAGGCATTCTATAAGTCCACAGATGATGGTTTTGGAAGAAGCATTATGTGCAGGAAAGGCAAATCCATAACCAGAATAAGTATCTACTCAAGGAAAGACAAAGCACTGTCCATTCCATGGTGGAAGTGGTCCAATGTAGTCAACCTGCCACTAGGTCACTCACTGGCTGGTCATTCAACAAAATGGTGCCATATCTGGGGCTCAATGTTGAGCTCTGCTGTTGGCATATCTAGCACTCAGCAGCAGCTATAGCCAGATCAGTGTCAGCCATGTTGTTGAGCCCACTATGGCCACTTTGTTTATGGGCCCATTGGGCAATGATGGGGATCACTGGGGAAAGAGGATGACTATCCACAGAAAGGGTCATCCTATCTACTTGATTACTCAACTCTTCCTCTGCTGAAGTCACCTTTTGATGAGCATGGGACACAAGTGTCTTTATATCCTTCACCTATATGGAGAGATTTATCCACATACTTCTTCCCAGATGTCTTTCTTACCAACTTTCCAATCAGACTCTTTTCAAGTCTCTGACCATCCAGCAATCCACTGGCTACCACTCATGAACCAGTAAACACTCACATATCTGGCCATTTTTCTTTCCAAATAAAATGTATGACCATGTGTACTACCTGAAGTTCTTGCTGCTGTGAAGATTTCCCTTCACTGTTATATTTCAGGACATCCTGAAATACATATATGAGCATCCTTTGATGTGTTGTAGCAGAAGGGGATTGTAATGCTATACCTGTCTACTTTGGGGTGGATCATGTATATACCACTTTCAGTAAACCATGCCCTAGTCCTCTCTTCCTCATCAACCAATCATAGAGCACACCCCATGGTGTACTTGGCAGAAGACAGCATGGCAGTAATGGCAATAGAAACCATAGCCATTTGGGAAACTTCTTCACATAAACTGTTTGTGCCTTCAGGACCTGATCAAGCCCAATCATGTATATATATCACTTCTGTGTGATAATGGATTGCTGTTGTGCAATAACTTGGTGGGTCAGATAACACCCAGCTCATGATGGGCAGCTCAGGTTGCATGGTAACTTGGTGACCCACTGTCAAATGTTCAGTTTCCACTAAGGCTCAATAGCAGGGCAAGAGATGCCTCTCATGGGAGAATAGCTGTCTGCAGATGATGATGGAGTCTTGTTCCAAAATTCCAAATGTCTCTTCTGTGATTCACCTGTAGGAGTTTGCCAGAGGTTCTAAAAAGCATTCCCTATCTGCCACTGACATCCCAAGTACCATCAGGTCTGCTGAATCATATGGTCCAAGTGGAAGAGCCGCCTGCATAGCAGCCTGGACCTTGAAGAGCCTTCTCCTGTTCCAGGCCCCACACAAAGCTAGCAGCCAAAGTAACAGACCCAAGTGAGAAATGTTCTGCCTCCAGAATCTAAATAGGCCAACAAAATATTGAGCTTCTTTCTTGGTGGTAGGAGGGGCCAGGTACAATAATTTATCCTTCATCTTAAAAAGACTATCTCTGCATGTCTCACCCCACTAGACTCCTAAAAATTTTACTGATATAGAAGGTCTTAGAAGTTTGGTTGGATTTATTTCCCATCCTTTGATGAGCATATATGTTACCAACAAGTCCAAAGTGGTTGCGACCTCCTGCTCATGTGGTCCAATCAGTAAATGTCAGCAATATGGTACACCAATGTGATTATTTTGTGGCAGAGAAAGATGATCAAGATCTCTTCTAACTAACTTGAGACACAGGGCTGGGGAGTTAATATATCTTTAAGTTAAAACTGTAAAGGTATATTGCTGGTCTTACCAACTGAAAACAAATTGCTTCTGGTGGTCCTTATGGACAGGTACTGAGAAAAAGGCATTTGCTAGATCAATAGCTGGATATCATGTACCAGATGTGTTAGTATGCTCAATAAGGATTCCGCATCTGGTATAACAGCTGCAATTGGAGTCACAACTTGATTGAGTTTTCAATGTTCAACTGTAATTCTCCATGATCCATTTGTCTTTCTTCTGCATTGGCCAGTAGGACAGTTAAAGGGAGGTGTTGTGGAAAGCCCTCTACACACCCCCACACACATCTCTCAGGTCCTTGATGGTGGCACTAATTTCTGCTTTTCCTCCAGGGATGCAATACTGTTTTTTATTCACTATTTTCCTTGGCAGAGGCAGCTCTAAAGCCTTCCATTTAGCATAATAGCCCTCACTCCACAGGTCAGGGAACCAATGTAAGAATTCTTCCAACTTCTAAATATATATATCATAATTATACATTCTGGGACTAGAAATAACCACAAGATGAGTTCAGAGACCCACTGGACCAACTGTGAGTCAGACTTCAGCCAAAATTCCATTATCATCTGACCTCCATAACCCCCTATTTAATAGGAGGTCCGCAATGTTTCTTAGGATTTCCTGGACTCAGCGTCAATTCAGAACCAGGATCTAATAGACCTGGAGAAGTCTGATTGTTTCCTTTCCATGATGTAGTTACCCTGGTAAAAGAAGCTGTAGGTCCCTCTGGGGAAGGAATGGAGAAAGGCTAATAAACTTTAAAGGTATTTTATCAAATTCCTTCCTCAGAGGAACCTGACTACTCCTTAATTTAAGGGTGTCTATAAACTGGCTCAAGTCTGGAAATTGTTCACAGGCTGAGATTCCTTTTTTCTATGATCCAACAGGCCATTAATAAAATGTTCCACGGGCTTGCTTATAGCTTGATCTTACAAAGGCAATTTCTCTGTTGAAGTTTCTCCTTTCAGATGACATAAAACTAGCCAGCATAGATACCATAATATGAATATCGCACAGTAAAATTTAAATCACATACCTAGAATAATTCTTATTCCTATTGATGCTACCAGTAAGTAGCTGACAGTTTAATGACATAACCATACATACAGATGTCCACCCCTTGGGTCTGGTCAGAAAGGCACATCATATGTGAGCAGAGAGATTAGGAGAGGCCATGTTAGTACAGTGCTAGACAAAATCAGCCCTCCTACTACCTTGACCTTGGACTTCTAGCTTCCAGAACTCTGAGCACAAAAGTTCCCATTGATCTGTGGTATTTTGTGTAACAGACCTCTCATACACATGCACAAAGAATCACCCAGGCTGGGTCCAGATGCCCTTGGGTTGTCAGATAAAAAGAGTGTGCACTGGCATTTTGATAGGAAAATAATACATGCTTAATGCATACTCAAAGGCATGCTCCTGTAGCAAACAACCACCTGCTCAAGCACGACCTTAAAGCCTGGTATTCCACATGTCCAAGCTATAGCTGCTGTGGCCTCCTCAGGCCCTGCATTGACCCACAAAGAACACTTCTGAGGTTTGGCTGATTAAACAGTATCAAGGATGCTCTGCCTCTCTGACTGTGTTCCACTGGCAGCAGCTCAATGTTCACATTTGTTTCTAAATCCCACATTTCCTAAGTTACACAAATTAATTGAAATCTTGTATCGGACCTGATATTTTAATAAGCCGTCAGTTCATTTTTGTTATTGAGTGTTCTAAAACATCTTTTCACGTGATCTCCCAAGTTAGTCACCAAATGTCTTCATGGCTCAGGAGCCTCTTGCTCTGGGAGGCTAGCTGGCAATCTGCATAGAGTAAGTGCTCAGCATTCAGTGAGAGACCCCGTCTGAGCCTGGAGCTGAACACACGTTTGTTTACTTCACTGCCTGAGAAGGGGACCCCAGGTGAGCATCACAAGGCGGCAGGTAAGATCTAGTAGCACCAGGGTACCGTAGATAGAGAGGAGGCTGAGTGTCTCAGGGTGCCCACAGAAAGGGAAGTAAGTGTTCATCGTGTTGGGGGCAGGGCTGCTGGGCATCTTCCTTCCCTCCACATGTCACTCGCTGACTACTCACTCCTTCGATACATGTTCCTCAGTAAGTCCTTCTCATAGCCACTCCCATGGTGGGGTCATCCCAATACACTGATGAGAGAAGCAGAATGATACTCAAAGGCCCCCAGCTCACCTGAGAGCCCTAGGCGTAAAGCACCACACACACACACACACACACACACACACGGGGAGGGGGACAGGGAGAGGAGAGGGAGGGAGAGAGGGAAGGAGGAAGGGAGGGAGGGAGGGAGGGAGGGAGGGAGGGATCTAGTCCTGAATAATGTGTAACCGTTATCCAGTGATGAGTAACTAGACTGGTGGGATCCAGGCCAGGGTTAGCAGACAAAACTGGTCCAGGTCTAAGGCTCAGGAAAGAGGCTGGAATAGCAGACAGATCCCTAGGAGTTGCCAGCCGCACAAGTCCTGTAGATGCTCCTGGACTACAGGCAGTCCTGAGTGGATACACACAAGTCATGTCCTAAACACAATGTCTCATGAGAGAACTTGTACCAACCTACGAAATGGAGCTTGGGACAGTTTCATTCAGTCCTGATGCTACACACTGTGCTCCAAGTCCAGCATTTGTCTGCACACTATGTTCAAAACACAGCATTTACCATTCTTCTGCTCTCAAACGCAGGGAGCCCCCCCAGGGGGTCCATAAAGTCAGTACCCAACGAAAAAGTAAAATGACTTTTGCAAAACTATCATTAGACAAGCAGACAGTTAACCACATTTTGAAACGAAGAATGGTGAATAATTAAACTATTGTTTCTTTACAAAACCAATTATGACTTGATAATTTTCCCCATCTCTGGGCAATTTCAGGCAGATAGCTGAGAACAGATGCTCTCATGTTTAGACAAGCTGTCCTTGGAAACTCTAGGCTCACAAAAGCTCATGGCACAAGCCTGTATTCCAAGCCACTGGACTAATGCAAGCGGATAACGAGTTCAAGCCCTGCCTGGGCTATAGAGCAATTTCAAAGCCAACCCAGGTAACTCGTTAATTAAAATTCACCGGAGAAAAACCAGTGCTACCATTTTGAGTCAAATTTGAAACAAGCCTTATTAAATACTGACCAAGATAGACTTTGGTCAGGGTCACTACCTGGAATCCAGTTAAGTAGTCCCAAGATATGTGTTGTAGGGGCCTTAACAGACGGAACCATAGGGCACCATACTTTCCCATAAGGCTTTGTTATTTTCCAAGAACTATAAATGCCAGTATCCCAGGAGGATTTGGGGTATTACAAACTTAGCAAGACACTGTCTCAAAAATTAAAAAAAAAAAAGTTCTTGGGCTGTAAGCTGCACAAAACAGTAAAAATCAGAACACCAGGACTGAGGTTCAGCCTGTTCGCTGGCACAATGCTAGGAGACCAAGAAGAACAAAGGAGAACAGTGAGTCTAGGTATATGCTCAGCTGGACAGCAATGCCAGGGGACACAGGCTCCCATCCAGAGAACCAGCCAGAGATAATATTTTAAGGGTGACCAGACAGGCACTGAGGATCAATGTCAGGTCTTCTGGCCTTCACGGGCACTGTACTTATTGTGATGTACTTAAATATATATGCAGGCAAAACAATCGTACACATAAAACAAAAAGTTCATGTTTTAAAAAGGCCATGCACATATGTGGGTCTAAGTATGAGGATAGGCTCTGAATCTAGGAGACCACAGGAACGGGAAAGAGGTTCTAAGGAAGCAGGGAGGCCAATAAGACACAAGGGACAGAAGCAGAAAGGAGACTACTAGGAAGCTCTGAAGAGAGACGGGGCGGGGGCGGCGGCGGAGGAATGGGGAGGAAGATCGACAAAACCAAATTGTGTTTGAATGCCATGATGAAACCTAGTACTTCATATAGTAAGTTTTAAAACAAAAAGGAAGGAGTGTGCTTGCCTAACTACAGCTCACACAGAAAGATAAACGATGACATGTTCCTGTTAACATATGTAACTGATTTTCTTCCTCTTCTATATGCAAATGAAAGCCCTTCTCAGAAAGGTGGAACCGTTCAGTTTCTAACTGTTCAGACTCATAAGAAATCACTTCTAAAGCCTGTCTAATTGAACTGTTCCTTTTTCTCCCTTGTATTAAGATGGTTAAACACAGAACTAAGTCAGATTAGCAAGGCTTAATCTGCAGCCACTTTTATCATAGATGTAACTGCTATGACAAACTGGGTAAGATGCTTATAACTAAAAACCATCAGGCCAAGTGTGGAGGTGCATGTCTTCAATCCCAGCACTCAGGAGGCAGAGGCAGGCGGATCTAAGTTCAGGTTCCAGTCAGGCAGGGCTGCAGGATGGAGACCCTGTCTCAAAACAACAAACGAAAACGCAAGCAAGCAAAGGAACCGGAGAAATGGCTGTGGGTAACGGTACTTTTGCAGAGGACCCAGGTTCACTTCCCAGTACCCACATGCGAATTCACAATGGCTCTAACTTCAGTCCCAGGGGATCTGATAACCTCCTCTGGCTTCAGCAGGCACTGCACATATACATAGAATAAAAATGAATAAAATTTTAAGAACCAAAACAACAGACCCCTTGTCTAGTGCTTCTAAAGAAGAAATTCACTTTTAGTACCCAAAAGTTCCAAATTTCAACTTCAAAAGCAGCAACTCAAAAGTTCAAAAGAACAGCTCCAACAACAAATAAATCAATCTGGCTTGCAATATTACAAGGATGAGACAATGAAATTGGAAACGCAGGATGCACAGCAATTTCAGTCTTCTAGAGTACATGTCCACGTACCACATACCCTGGCCCTCATGCTCAGTTGGCAGCCACTCCCAGGACACAGTGGTCTCTTTGCCCCACCCCACCCACCGCACACTTGTACACTAGGCTTCATGTCACTGCCCCAAGCAGCCAGTGCACTAAGAAGTCTGGGTCACTCCAAACTGCCATTCTTCCTTTTTATTTCAACTGTGTAATGCAGACTTCTGATCATATCACTCTCCAGCTTGCATCTCCCAATAGCTTTCTCTGCCCACAGCTGTGTTGTCCAATCCATGTTCCGAGGAATTCTGGTATGTCTCACCATGGCAGCAAGTACAAAACTCCATTTGTCTATTTCATTCATTCATTCATTCATGTGTGTGCATGTGTGCCCATGTGGATGTGTGAGACAATGTGGAAATTAGAAAACAACTTTCGAGAGTTCATTCTCACCTTCCACTTTGCTGACGCTGTCTCTCTCGTTTCTGTCTCTGCACTGCTAACACCACATTGGCTGGCTCACTAGTTGCCAGCTGATTCTCTTTGTGTGCATCTCCATCTTGCCTCCCATCTCCAAGTAGGAATGATGGGATTACCTATGCCAGACGCACCCCATCTACCCTATATCTGGCTTTTGACATCCAGGGATCTCATGAGGCTTACAAAGCAAGCACTTTTACATACTGAGCCATCTCCTGAGCCCCTGCTTAGTATATTTTATACACTAGGACTGATGCCAAGGATTTACATGAAAAAGTACATTTTAAAAAAGAGAAAGAGCCAGGTGGTAGTGATAAATGCCTTTAATTCCAGCACTTGGAAGGCAGAGAGCAGCCTGTTCTATAGAGCAAGTTAAAGACAGACAGAGAGACAGACAGACAGACAGAGATAGAAACGCGTGCGCGCATACACACACACACACACACACACACACACAATCCCTGCAGTTCCCATTGCTGCCAGTATATCTATCTCTTAGAAAGAAAACACTAGCAAAACTCCAGTAGCTGACCAGTTTGACCATGCTTGGATGACTGGCATGGGTCTCCCTTGTGGGGACAGGGGTGGGCTTCTTATTATATCATTAGAACTGTTCCTCCATTGGTGGTCTCTTGTGCTTAGGAGAACAGTCATACCCTAGACGGGGGGGGGGGGGAGGCTGTCAGTGTCCAGAATAGACTGCTGGGTAGTCTTCACTGACAAAAAGCAGAAGCGGAGTCTTGAGGAATCAAGTAGATTGCTCCAGCCACCCACTGAGCAGCTCCGAGCCAGCATGGGTTCCCAGGGTTCCCTTTCACCCATCGACCACCTCCACAGCCTGTGTCAGCCTGGATGCTCAGACAGAACTATGGAGCATCTGCTCCACTCAGAAGAGCAGGCCTACACTCATGAGCCAGGCACCACCCGAGAGCATAACCAAGCACACCGCCTGCCCCCCCCCTCCCCCAGTGCCCACTGCTGCAGCCAGAAGTTATGTTTTCTCCAGAAAGGAACTGCCTGCTGCCTGTCACTAACAGGCTATGTATGTATCTATCTGCAAGCTCGTACTCTTAGCAAACATATAGCTAAGGATGCCATCCTGCATACAATCAACACTCCCCAGGCCCCACTTCTCCCTTGTTACCCTCAGAGCTCCCTCAGAGCAGCAAGCTACAGGTTTTGGTACATAGCAACCACCTGACTCACGTTCTAGTTAGCTTTTTGTCAACTTGACACAGCTAGGGTCATCTACGAAGAGGAGCCTCAATCGAGAAGAAGCCTCCATCATCAGACTGCCTGTAGGCAAGCCGTGGGGTGCTTGCTTGATTAATGATTGATGTGAGAGGATCCATCCCACTGATGGACTGATGCACTGGGCAGGTGGTCCTGAGTGGTATAAGAAAGCAAGTGGATCTCTGCGAGTTCAAGGCCAGCCTACTGTACTTAATGATTTCCAGGACAGCCAGAACTATATCTGCCTCAAAATAAAATAAAGCAGCAGGCTGTACAAGCCATGGGAAGCAAGCCGTAAGTAGCATTCCTCCCTGGCTTTTGCTTCGGTTCCTGCCTCCATATTCCTGCCTTGAGCTTCCTGCCTGGACTGCTGCCCTCAATGACAAGCTGTAACAAGAAACAAAAGCCAAATAAACCCCTTTCACCCCAGATTGCTTTTAGTTATGGTGTTTTATCACAGGACTAGAAAGCAAGCTAGTAAAGTCGTCTGTCCCCGGCAATCACACTGCCAGCACATGTCCTTTTTGCCTCGTTCTTCCTCTTACCCAGAAAGGGCACAGTTCTATTAGACAGTCCAGACTTTTACCATCTGCAACCAGCCTCTTCTCTCTAGGCATAGTCACAAGGAGTGTCAGTCCTCCATGGTCCAGGGTCAGCTTCCACCCAGGATTTCCTAAGATCATCAATAACCTGTCTGTGATCCAATAAAAGGCCCATCTATTCCACACTCAATTCCCAATACCTACCAAGGGTCCTGCCCTCACTTTATTTGGGTTGAAAATGTCCATTAGCTTCAACATCTCCCTCTTCTAGAGACCAAGAGACTCTACAGACCTCACAGGGCACAGAGGCCTATATCCTCTCTCACAAGAGACTGTGTCAGAGATGCCAAAGCTACAACTACCACAGTGCACCTCTCCCCAACAATGAACTAGATAGAGGAAAAAGGTTTTGTTGATAATGTTGCAGTTGTTTGAGTGTTAGGTGAGTCATAATTCTAATCACCCAGCTGGCTCCCTATTGGCTTTCACAAGAACTGTTCCCAGGTATTTATTTAGCCATCTATCAGCAGAATAAAAGAAGAGAACACATCGTTCACCATTAAAACACCCACACACAGAGCATATCTAAGAAAGAGACACCCTGTGGGAAAGCCTCAGCTGTGTGCTGTATTTCCAGGCCATCTTTGACACAGCATAGGAAGGATTCTTAGGTCACATGACTAAAGAGAAGTTGAATCCAGGGCAGGTGTACTCTCACTGGGGCCAGCAGGCAAGGCAGACATTGATCACCGTCATGCTTACGATTCAATAAATGGAACAGTATCTAATAAAAGAAAGCACTGAAAACTATGTACCTGACGAGGGGTTAATAAGGACGATAAGGGACTCAGGCAATTTAACAACAGAAAAGCAAATCAATCCATTTTGAAATGGGCAAAGGACATTTAGACAAAGGACAATTGGGCATTTCTCAAAAGAAGTTATATGAACAGCATCACTAATCACCAAGGAAATATGAATCAAAGCCACAATGAGGGAGGGATTCCCCACTTCCCAAGGGAATGGCCGTTATTAAAAAGAAAAATGCTGGTGAGGATTTGGGACATGAGAATCCTTAGATGACAGCGAGCTGGTCCAGTCACTGTGGAACAGCACATGGTTCCTCCAAAAATTAAAAATAGGTCGGCCATAAGATCTAACAATTCCACTACAGAGTATTTGTCCAAGGAATTAAGACCACTTTGTCAAAAAAGCAACCAGAATCCTGTTTATTTTTATCGCTGCCTATAAAACTGTTCTTTAATCTGCATTTCTCTTGCTGCCTCTCTGACTGGGCACATTCCTACACACGCCTATACAGTAGCCAGTCTGTGCCCTGCAGCTCCCCCTGCCCCGCCCCCCAACCCCACCCTCCCTTTTCAATGACTTGCTGGCGTGAGCTGGCTGCTGCTTTGCTTTGAATCCTCTTCTTCCCCCACTCATGAAGTCATTCACCACACTTCTGACATTACAACTTTGCCAGAACTGCAGCAAACTGGTTTCCAGGTCAAGCTATTTGCTTTTCCATTTTGCTTGCTTTTTCGGAAACTTAACTTCTGTATTCTTGCGGGGGAGGGGTGCTGGGGAGCTAGAGACTGAATGGAGGAGATATTGCAAGGTCTAATGCTTTTACCATGCCAAATGTTTCAGCCTTCCACTCTGGAATTTCCTCTTTCATTTCTAAATTTACCAAACAGTGCCAACCCTGCCCGGGGAGGAAGTGGTTTCTAATAGTCCACAACTCAGCAAACTGTTGATGTCACTTCCAGAAACCAAAAAAAAATCTTTCATGTCAGATAGTGTTAAGGCAATGAGTAATACCAGAGAATGAATTTAAAAGTAAAATTTGGATCTAAGTTCAACAAAATGATAAGATGTATGTGTGTGTGTGTATTTATATATTCTAGAATATGTGTTGTCCTAGTATGCTTTCTAATGCTGTGATAAACACCATGACTAAATAAACCTAGGAGGAAAGGGTTTATGTAAGTTCCAGGTACCAGTCAGTCACTAGCGAAGGTCAGGTAGGACTCAGGCAGGGCAGGAATCTGGAGACAGGAACTAATGCAGAGGCTGTGGGGGAATTCCACTTACTGGTTTGTTCCCTGTGACTTACTCAGCCTGTTTTCCTGAATGCCCAGGGATGGCCCCTCAGTGGTCCGGGCCCTCCTCATTAGTCAATGCTCAAGAAAACGTCCCATAAACAGCCCACAGGCCAATACCACGGAGACATTTCCTCAACAAAGACTCCCTCTCTCCGCAGATATGTTCAAGCCTGATAGTCAAGGTAACAGAAACTAATGAGCACAACTGTAAAAGTTAAAACACACACACGAAACTTCTACCTATTAAATGGACAAATAAAACAAAGACAGTTCTCCAAGGAAGTACAAATGATCAACAAATATTTTTAAAACAATTGAGTATCTTCAGTCATCAGAAAAATGTGTATTAAAGCTACTTTGAAATTCCATCTCACCCCAGTAAGAATGACTACCATCAAGTTAAAAAAGATGAGGCGTTCCAGAGATGACTCAGTGGATAAACACACACTGCTCCTTCAAAAGAGCCAAGTTCTGCTCTCCAACACCCATGCTGGGCAACTGACAACCACTACCAGCTAGGGGATCCAATTCTTTCTTCTGGCCTCTCTAGGCACCTCTAGTCAGGGGTACATACCGTAATTAAAAATAAATGAAACTTGAAAAAGGACAAAAAAATGCCATTGAGGATATGGGGAAGGAACCCGTATTTACAGCTGATGGCAATACCCAACTGTTACAGCCACTCCCCTATTCCATATCCTACAAGAGACACTTGCACATCTGTCTTTACTGCACCTCTTTTCAAAACAGCCAGGGAACAGAATTAGCCCAAATAGCCTCCATTTTCAGAGTAAAAGATAACAAAAACAGGCCATATATACACGTTGGAATTTTATTCAGCCATTAAAAAAAATTGAAAAATCTGCAAGAAAATGGAGCTGCAAATTCCTTTCTTGTTCCTTGAGAATTTCATATACTGTGTTTTTATTGCATTCACCTCCAACCCACCCCCTAGGTTCCACCCTCACCTCCTTGCCCCCCCTCTAGCTTTCTTGTTTTGTTTTGCTTTTTTAATAACCCACTGTCTTGAGCCTGAGATGCCCACATACTCCTGGGTGTGGGGCCATCCACTGGAACATGGTCAACATAGCAGGAACCACACCCTTACAGCAAAATGACTTTCCCCCAGAATCCACCAACCATCCACAATTCCTCAGTTACGAGTAGAGGCTTATTGACTGGCTTACTCTTGTGCAGGCCTTGCGCAGACAACCACAGTTACTATGAACAACTGCAAAGCCTTAGATTGTTAGGTAACCCAGGCTCAGAAACACAAATACCATATGATCTCTCACATAAATATATGCTCTACACATACAGTATAGCTTCTAAAGGCTATACACGCGCCCAGGCTATAGTGGCACAAGCACACCTTTAATGCCAGCACTTGGGAGGCAGAGGCAGGGGCATCTTTGAGTTCAAGGCCAGCCTGGTCTACAAAGCAAGTTCCAGGACAGCCAGAGCTACACAGAGAAACCGTGTCTAGGGTTTGGGGTGGGGGGAGTGTCTGTGTGTGGGAGAGAATAAGTGTGAGGAGAACCCGGAGAACTAGAAAGGGGTCCACGAGACAGTACAAAAGAAGTGACCGGGATGCTGAGAGCAACGACAGAACACATGAAGGGGAAGAGGGGATGACTAGGGAAGACGCATACAGAAAGAAAAGTGAGACAGGGAAGTGGGGTTCAGAGCTTCTCATAGCTTGTATGTATAAGTGGCAAGTTTCTTCTCAGCTAGCTTCCTGAAGACAAGCAACTTAGTGTATCCCCACAAAAGGAGCACTGACCCAATCTCTGTAGGAGATGGCAGTTCTCAAGAACTCAAGTTATTAAAATACTAAGAATCACCCCTGTGACAACTATCTAGGAAGTTTATGGTCAAAGTTAAATTCTAGTCTAGATGTAGTTGTGATGATAATCTTTAAAAGGAGATGAATATTAAAGTCAGTCAACTTTAAGCAAAGCAGACTACCCTAATTTAGATGGATCTCATCCAATGAGCTACAGGTCTTAGGAAAAAAGAACACTGACAGCCCTCAGGAAAGAGGGAATTTTGCTTCTGCGTGGTCTTTGGTCTCGGACTGCATGCAGCATTTAAGTATTCTGTGAGGTGCCAGGCTAGTCTGCTTTGCAGAATCTGGACCTGCCAGTCTCCACAGCTGTGTGAAGCAAATCCTTAAAGTGGATCTCAGTGTTTCTGCCTGCCTCCGCCACCCCACGTGTATACCCTATTTAACCTGTTTTTCTAGAGAACTCTGATTACCACCCCACCCCCAACTCCTGCCATCAAAGCAAACAAGAAAAGGCAAACAGGTCTATACAAAATCCTTCTGAGCCCGGTGTGGGGGGCAGAAACCAAGCTGAATTTTGACTGCCTCCGAGATTGAGTACAGTGCTCACAGTCAACGATCTCTGAAGGTAGCTGACCCCAGGGAGCCAAGAGGAGAAATGGCTTTCCAGCTCCCTGCTTCTGTAGAGGCTGCTGCATGGCTTGTGGGTGGTAAACAAAAGAACATGCTTTAAAATAGAAGAGCTCTAGGCTGGGGTGCAGCTTAGCGCTGCAGCAGCGCCAAGGAAGGCTCTGGGTGAGTGCTTCCGAGGCAGGACAGAAAGGCAGGTTGAATTACGGGTGCATAAGAATGGAGACCCTAACTCCAGAGTCACCAGCAGAAATTCAAGAATTCCAGCACAATGCACATTTGCTGTGAGGGTTATGGAAATAGAGACAAGGTTTCCTTTATATAGAGAATGTTAAAATAGCAACTAACCAGGCTTAATGTGTATGACCTTCAACAGATGTTCTAAATCCATTTATCTTGCTAGGACAAATACAAAACCAACTTAGGGAAGAAAACGCTTATCTGGCTTACAATTCAAGCTTATAGTCCATTGTTTCAGGGAAATAAGACAAGAACTGAAAGCATTACATCTACAGTCAAGAACAGAGACAGAATAAATGCATGGGCCCTTGCTTGCTTGCTCTTCACTACATATCTCTATTTTTCCTGTATAGGGAATGGTGCCACCCATAATAGGCTAGGTCTTCCTGCATCAACTGGCAATTATTAACACAGTCCTCCACAGATCTGCCTGCAGCTTGATGCAGACACTCTCTCACCGCAACTCCCTTCTCAGGTGGCTCCGGGTTAGTCAAATTCACAAACCAACCAGCACAGTAGGGCCTCACTCCTATCCTGGATATTGGTCTGGGAATCTCTCTCTCTCTCTCTCTCTCTCTCTCTCTCTCTCTCTCTCTCTCTCTCTCACACACACACACACACACACACACACACACACACAAATACTATTAATTTTGTCCACAGTACAGATATCCTAACTCTCTACATCTTATATGACTATTGTAAGGGCAATTAAGCATGTCTCTCTTAACTCTTGTACTAAAGTTCCATGTAAACATTTTCTTTTAATAAATTGTAACCTTTACTTCATACTGGCCAGTCTTGATATTTTGGCAAGGAACTGGTTTTACCTGAGTCAAGAGCCCCAAAATGTTAAGGGGATTCAGTGTGGAACTGTGCCTTAACTTGGTTCCCACTGACAATTCTTCAGACCAAAGTCTTCTTTCATTGAGTGGCTTTAAGAAGAAATCCGATATTCATGCCAACTGTCCTAGCCAGGACAAGGACTCACAAACAATCACATTCAGGAATGGAAACCACTGCTTTCTGACTATCAGTTTTTCTTCTCTGTGGAACAAAATCCCTGCATGAGCTTGGGGAATACAAAGTAAAGCGCTTGACAAGTTTGGCCAGGAGAATAGCTGTGACGTGAATACAAATCACAGGCATTCTGGATTCAGGGTCATTATAGCTATCACTGTTCATCTGTTCTATTCATAACTAAAAACCTCGGAAGCTGAAGTTCAATGTCCACCATTTCTGTCTTCACTGCCAGGCATGAAGAAGCAAGTATATTAAAGTTGGCTGGGGAGCAACTAGGAAGAACTGTGTGTTTCTGCTAGGCTCACCCACCCCCTAGTCCCTGCCACTTTCCCTGAAGCTGAAGGACACGTGGTTTCTTTGGGACCATCTGCTCAGTAACTGTTAATGAAAATCTTTTAAGAATATTACAAACACAAATGTTGTGTTTAAAGTATTCTGGAAGCCTTAAATTAGATAATTCATAACCAGGCCAGCGCCTGTGTTATAAAGGCTACTGGTAGCCATCAGTTCTCCAGATAACAGACCAAATAGTAAAATGGCTAAAATAAATGACAGTATTACCTAATTTGCATTACATGTAAATAGACAAGATGTTCAAATTGAAAGGCAGAAATATAAAAATAGTTAAAAAAAAAATCCAAAGGAGCCAACTACTTAGTGTCCACGAGAAACATATTTTAAAGACATTAAGGAAGTGAAGTAAAAGAATGGAAAAGGATACACT
Source organism: Tokudaia tokunoshimensis (assembly GCA_036184795.1). NCBI lineage: Eukaryota > Metazoa > Chordata > Mammalia > Rodentia > Muridae > Tokudaia > Tokudaia tokunoshimensis. The sequence continues at coordinate 30,731,968 of BTHU01000001.1, read as the reverse complement.
AAACAATCATGGTGCAATAAGTCTTTAACCTTGGACTCAGAAGGCAGAAGCAAGTGGATCTCCATGAGTTCACAGCCAGACTGGTCTACATAGTAAGTGCCAGGCCAGCCAAGGTTACATAGTAAGACCTGTCAGAAGAATAGCAAAGATACAAAATGAAAAGCAAAATCAAAAAATAATGGCAGTGACTATCCTGATACAGAAAAAGTAACTTGAAAATAAAAAACAATATCATGGAAAGAAACATAGCCATGCATGGCACTTGCTGGGCATCCCATCATCCAGAAGGATGAAACAAGATGATGACTGTGTGTTGGAGACCATCCTGGACTACATAATGATACCAGACTAACCAGGGCCTTGGCAGGGTAGGGATGAGGAGGCATTATGAAAGTCAATCACAATCCAACATTGCAATATAAAATTAGAAGCATACAGGTACCTTACAACCCAGTCAACGCATATAGGTGACAAGAAGAAAATCCTTGGTTGCATAAAACAGTTAGTAAGAGAATTCTCAACAAAGTTGCATGATGTAAAACAACATTATAAAAAAATTAGGATGTGAACAGTTACTACTGAACTATCTGACTCCGAAATCCTAAGCCATTCTAATAACCTGTATATACTCTAGAAGAATAGAACCCTAATTTATCCCTAGCAGTTGCTACTAAGTGATACAGATCAAAAACCATGTTTTAGGCAGACACTTAGGGCGAGGGGGACTGAGAGGCTAAAGTCAAGAAGGTAACCTGTTGTAACACTGATTCAACAGATGCCTAAGGGTCAGTATTTTGTACCTTTTCTTCTAATTTTTAAACTTGCAAACTTAAGGATCCAATGACTGGACTCAACACCCAGCTTCCCGTATAATCTTGGACTCCTACTTCATCTGTCAATTCTTTATTCATCAAGTGTAAATAGCAGCTGCATCTATTTCGAGGACAGTGCAAATAATATGTGAACTGAGAAGTCAGCAAACTACAGGACGTTGTCTTTTTACATAAATAATTTTACTGGCAGACAGCCACACCCACTCATTTTCCACGCGGCTCTAATGCTACAGCACATAAACAATAAGACGTCCTATGTTTTGGGCATCATCGTAAGCCAGTGCTCCTTTTCTTGTAAAGGTGCAGATCTTAAGAGAGTGAGCACAATTTCCCTTCCATGGTGGTTTAAATTGTAATGGTCCCCAGAGGCTCATGTATTTGAATGCTCTGTCATTTGGGAGTGGCGCTATTTGAGAAGGATTAGAACAGTGGTTCTCAACCTTCCTAATGCTGCCACCCTTTAATAAAGTTCCTCACGTTGTGGTGATCCCCAACCTTAAATTTATTTTTGTTATACTTCATAACTGTAATTTTTGCTACTCTTAAGAATCACAAGATAAATATTTCCAATGGTCTTAGGCAACCCTTGTGAAAGGCTCGTTCGATCCCCAAAGGGATCTCAATGTACAGGCTGAGAACTGCTGTATGTGAAGGATTAGGAAGTGTCGCTTTGCTGGAGGAAATGCGTCACTTGAGATTTCAAAAGCTCATGTCAGACCCAATCTTCCTCTCTCCCTCTCTCTCTCCCCCTCCCCCTCCCCTTCCCCTCCCCCTCTGGATCAGGATGTAGCTCTCTGCAACTGCTCTACTGCCGTGCCTACCACAGTGTTCCTGCCATGATAATGGACTAAGTCTCTGACACTTGAAAGAAGGCCCCAATTAAATGTTATCAGAGTTGCCTTTGCCGAGGTGTCTCTTCATACCAATACAATAGTGAGACACCTTCTGAACAATGACCTTGAGCATGTACTCAAAGATATTACCACAAGATCAACTTGAGTGGTGATAAATGTTAAAACACAATGTCAGGCGGTGAAGAGACGGCTCAGTGGTTAAGAGCATTGGCTCCAGAGGGCTCAGGTTCAACTCTGAACACCCACATGGCAGTTCACAATCATCTACAACTCCAGTCCTGGGGATCCAATGTCATCTTCTGGCACCAGGTGCATTTGTGGTGCACAGACACTCATGCCAGAAAAATATCCAGAAGACTGATCAAATACATTATGACACACCCACACTAAAGACTACAGTTGAACACTGCCTACCAATGTTTTAGTCAGTGATCACGGCACTCCTAGAACCGTAAGACATCATTAGTATCTGTACCTATTTTCATCTGTCTAATTAAATTCTGATGCCATGATGGAATTGTGTAGATTATACATTAGAATATATCACTATAGTGTGAGCAACACATGACTGTATTATACAATCAATAGAATTATTGAACTCTCTGTATATAGAAACATTTAAGGAATTCCAGGATTGTTACCCAGCTGTGCATCAGTGAGTGAAAATGTGTAACGCATGGAATGCAGCCGGTGTTACAGAAACTCCTATTCAAACAAGAGAGGCTAAAGTCGGAGTGGAATGTTTCAGTACACATACAATTGTATATAGTTCTGAACTTTTAAAAAATTATTGAGGTGGAGCTTGTAAATTTTCTCACCTTTAAAAATACTATTTCAGGCTAGGTTGTATCTTATTTCTGTAATGTCAGCACTCAAGGAGCTGAGATAGAGAGGAAGAGCAGTATCCACACCTCCAGTCTCAGCACTCAGAAGGTGGAGGCAGGAGAATCAGGAGTTCAAGCCCCACCAGGACTTCATAAGACCCAATCTCAAGTCTCTTCCCCTCCCTACACACAAAAAGGCTAATGTAGAAGGACCATGAATTCAAGGCTGTCTGGATCACGTAATGAAACCCTGTCTCAAAGGGGGTTGGGGGTGGAGATGGTTCTTCTTCAATTAAGAGCTTTTCAAGAGGAGCTAGATTGAGTTCCCAGCACCCACATGGAAGCTCACAGTAGCCTTTAACTCCTGTTCCAAGAGATCCAATACCGTTTTCTGGTCTCCACAGGCTCTTGCATGAATGTGGTGCACACAAACTCAGGCATGCAACAACAAATGCACACAAGTCAAATACATATTTAAAAAGCTTTTTTGAAATGGTAAGATAAAGGGAAAGAGAGAAGAAATAGCATTTTAGCCTTTCTTCCAGGTTGTATCCAGAACTACATTTTTTCCTTTTAAAGAAGTACTTATTTGATATTTGTGTATGGTGTGTGTTCATGGGGAGGGAGGGTTATGTATTTGGGTACAAATCACCGTGTCCTTGTGGACATCAGAGGACAATTTTCAGGAGTCAGTCTTCTCCATCCACTGTGGGTTATAACTCAGGTTGTCAGACCTGTCTGCCACTTACACCCACTGTGTGACACCTATACCCACTAAGCCACCCCCATTCCCAAGACTCTACTTTTCAAAGCATTGGCTTTACTTCTTACAGACATATTTGAGTAGCAGTTTTATTAACACAAATAATATTACATATATTATCATACATTTTTCACTTAACAGTGTTTGGCTTATAAAACACCTTGGATGGCCTTAAATGTAGCAATCCCCTCCCCAATACCCCCATACTTTTTACTGAGAGCATAGAATCATCTTAAATGCAGACTCAAAGATTACCACAGGACTTTCTGGAGAAAACAAAATAGCACTATAAAAAGATCAGCAGTTGCCAAGAGTTGATGGTAGGAAAGAGTTAACTACAAGGGACACAGGAAAGAAAATCTTGGGGTGATAGGAACCGGTTTTGCATCTTAATTACAGCGGCAGTCAACACTCCAAAGCACAAATTTTACTATATGTAAAGTTAAAAATATGTGTAAGTGCCAGGGAGACGGCTCAGTGATAGCCATCTGCCACACAACTATGAGTACAGAGTTCAGACCTCCAGAACCCACATAAATGCCAATGGGCATGGAAACCTCCCTGAAGTCCCAGTGCTTCTCAGGAGGAGACGGGGGATCTCCAGAGCAAACTGGCTAGCAAGACTAGTCCAATCAGTGAACTCTTGGGTTCAGCTGAGCAAGCCTGTATCAAAGGATAAAGTGGAAAACTCCAAATCAGCCTTGGGCCTCTACGTGGACATGTAATCACATTCACACAGCTGTGCACCATGTGAGAACACACATACCACATACACACGCATGCAATGTTTAGTTTAAAAAAAAAACTTAATACACACTTCCTCAAATACACAGCTACTTAGTGGATGTATTTTCTTAGAGGGACTTTTCAACTGCAGCATTTTGAAAAGTTACAGTGAAGATGCTGTTAGAGGAAGAGGGCAACAGAGAAACAGTCCCCACAAAATTCCTACTGAATTCTTACAATGCATGTCTGCCGTAGCTTACATGTATTTAAAAACTGAATTCTTTCAGGCTATGTGCCTGTAGGCTTTTTATTAAGAACCACTAGTATACTCAGGACTAGGGGAGTGATGGTATTCAGGTATACCACTGGGTTTCCTGCGCTTCAACTTCCAGCCAATGAACTTGGTCAGGGTCTAGGAGCAAACCCCCACCTTGGCAAGCACTGATGTCAGTAACAGTATCTGCAGAAGTACCCCAGTATCAGTGGCGCTTCAAACACAACTCAACTAAGCGATCTGTGAGCAGACAACCGAGAGAAATCTCTAGGTTCATCTTTTACTGTCCCATGTAACACACGGATTGCCTGATGCTTCCCTCTGCCCAGCCCCCTCACCAACCCACAGTTGCAAATCTCTTCCTTCTTTTCCCACACTCACAAAATGCTGCAAATTTCGCAGACGCTTTAGGCTTAAAGTACAAAATTCGGTGTGAATGTGCGGCGGCGCACTACTGCTCCTGAACAATCCCGTTTCCTTAACAAAGCCCAAAATGCCTCTCCAAGAATCTGAGAACGACTTCCCTAGACTACACTCTCCGTTCTTTCCTCGGAAGGCAGAACCATGGTAAACTCGGGTTTGTTTTGCCACTTTAGTGCAACATTAATTATCCGTCGCTCCTTACTTTTCAACAGTAAAATACTAAACATTAACGTTGTCTCTTCCTCTTTGGAGCTAAACCTCGTGTCGGAAGCGCGAGATCTGGGATCCTCTGGGATCCAAGGATCCAGGGTGAGTCGGGGCGGGGGTTCGGGACACGGGGACCGGGGCACCGGAGTGCAGGTTGCGCACCGCCGATGGAACAGGGAATCAGCACTGGGGAGCCCATGGCCCGGGGATTCTGGAATGTGATTCCGAGGAGGGAGCCCTGGAGCCGCCGAGCTGGGCCGGGAGTCCCGGGCTCGGGAGCTGCCGTGCAGAGAGACCGGGAGACTCCAGAGCCCAGAAGGCAATCCCGGGAGGCCGTGCGGTCCCGGAGGCTGCGCCGAGGCCGTCTGCAGGCTCGCCCCACCGAACTACGAGTGGAGCAAGGACCCCGAGGCCAGGCGACCGCCCTTACCTGGTCTGCGCCGCCTTCGGTTGTCCAGGGCGGGCCCCGGGAGCTTTCCTACCCCAAAGAGTCACTCGGGCGGGTCTGGAATGCACCAGGAAACACCCGGCCTCCTCCCCTTCCTCCGGGGCGGCGCTCCGCAGCTCGGCCTCTTCCTCCCGGCGCTCCTCCCTCCTCCCGCTGGCCGCCTTGGATCCGGCTCCTCTAGGCGGCCCGGTCGGTCCTAAGTCTCCCCAAGTCTCCCGTACCGTAGCCCCGCCTGCCGCCTGCTGCTCGGGTCACCGCAGCAAAGGAAGCTGGGATTTGCTTGGTGGGCTCCACCCGTCAAACCGGCTGGGAGAGGATGGAGACTCAGCTCCGCACTGCCAGGCTCACCAGCTTCACGAGTTTTCCATGATTTGGGGGACCTCTGCTGAGGCTAAGGCCGGATGAAGAAAGAATTCCAGGACTAGCCAGCATAGAGCTGGAAATTTCACTAAAGATACTTTAAAAAAAAAAGTCGTTCATTTAATTTTGTGTATGAACGTTCGGCTTGCTTGTGTGTGTCTGTGCACCGCGAGAGTGCCTGGTGCCCGCAAAGGTCCAAAAAGGGCGCAGGATCCCCCAGCAATTGGGTGTGAGCCAGTGAGCAGATACAAGGGTTATGGGAATTCAACCTCGATTTTCGGCAAGAACAAGGGAGAGGTTCATTTTACTATAACTTGTCCTCAATGCTGGTGAGCCTCAGTAAATCCATGAGTGTTGAGCTTATCTTCCTCCGCATGTCCCCCAAATTTTCACTGCCTTCCTGTCCTGACTCTGGTTGAACTTCAAAAGAGATACAGAAGGTACAACCATGACAGAGAAGGGGCGCATATATGTATTAAATGGTGGGAGCAAGGCTGGAGGGGCATGTATATGCTCCAGACCCAAATAGGAACCCACTCTGGCCCCTAAAGTAACAGTGCTACCATCTCATCTGCCTTCTGAGGACTGGCAAACACAAGTTCAGACTCCTAGGAATGGCTGACAAAAGAAAACCTGACTTGAATTTGCCCTCCCCAAACCCCAAGAAATGGAAGGGAAAGGTTAAGTAGCATACATCGTAATGCTGAACTTAGGAGAAAAATAGCTCCAAACCTCCAACCCTTCTTCACTCCCGACGACCCTCCTTACTGCTAAGAATTTTGACATTTTGTTTGTTGTTGGGGTCTGACAGTAACTAATGTAACCCAGGCTAGCCTTGAACACCAGATCATGTCTCCATCCCTCAAGTACTGAAATTACAGGCATTCACCAACATGCCCAACTCCCACACCAGTTTGTTTTCCCCGACTTAACAGAAATAAATCTTTATTAAGTAACTTAATATCAGAAAATAAAACTCTTGTCATTATATTTACAGCAGACACATATCGGTGTTTTAACCATCTTAGGTTTATCACAGAATAGGAGATGTTAAACTTAAATGTATAATCCTTATAGTTTCTCTACATATGCATAACAAGAGTATAATAAAAATTAACAAAAACTAAACTATAATGATAATACAAATGTAACATGTTGATTCCTTGGTGCAGCAAAATACAACACACAGGCTTGATGATGTTCCTCTACGTCTACAGGACTGTAATCTAGAGATTAAGTTTCAATACTGGCATTTAACTATCCTACAAGCAATTTGGATTATATCATTATATGCTGTAGAGAGACTCTAAGTATCACCTGTCACTAAAAATGCCTATGGTCAATGAACTGAGGCAGGAAATAGGAGATGGGACACTGGCAAGAAGAGAGAGAATTCTGGGAAATAGTGGGAGTATAAAAGGAGCCCATAGGGAGAGACTGTAAAGAATTTAAGTGAGTCCCTGAGGGAGAGAAGCTGAGGAGAAGGAAGAAGCAGGCTGAAACTGAAGGAGAGGTAACTAACCACATGTGAGACGTAGAATAGTTTAAATGGGTTAAATAAGTTACGAACTAGTCAGGGACTGAGCCAAAGCTTATGGCCTAAGCATTTATTAATAAGTAATTAGTCTCACAGTCATTTTGGGAGCAGGAAAAATGGATTTATTATTTTTACAATATGCCATCAATGCAACTTTTTTATACTAAAAAATAAAGATAAAAACCATTTGTGAAGGCTGGAGAGATGGCTTAGCAGTTAAGAGCACTGACGGCTCTTCCAGAGTTCAATTCCCAGAAACCACATGGTGGCTGTAGTGGGATTTGATGCCCTCTTCTAGTGTGTGTCTGAAGACAGCTACAGTGTATTCATAAATAAAAATAAATAAGTCTTTAAAAAAATTTGTGAACTTTTAAATGAAATGGAACATTTCAAGTGGAAATGAAGGCTAAAATTGACCTATTTATTATTGAATACACATAAGATTTAAATTTTTGTCATACTGAGAGAAAATTAAAACTTTTGTTGGGAAAATAATTCTTTGAAATATAATTAGTAGAAAACCCACTAGTGTCTTTTCAATGCCAGCAGATATGAGAACATATTAAAGATGAGGTTACACATAGCACAGGTGAAATGTACAAGTGTATTTTTTTTTTTTGGTTTTTTTCGAGACAGGGTTTCTCTGTGTAGCCCTGGCTGTCCTGGAACTCACTCTGTAGACCAGGCTGGCCTCGAACTCAGAAATCCGCCTGCCTCTGCCTCCCAAGTGCTGGGATTAAAGGCGTGCGCCACCACCGCCCGGCTGTACAAGTGTATTTTAAAGAACTCTTTGTTTGTAATTGGAAATGAGTTTGAAATTATGTAAACCGAGTAGAGATTGTCACAACTGTTTTATGACAAGGACACCAGATCTCTGAGTTCGAGGCCAGCCTGGCCTACAGAGTGAGCTCCAGGACATCCACGTCTATTACAGAGAATCCCTACCCTGAAAAAAACAAAACAAATTAAAACAAATATATATGTGCATATACATATATAGTACAAGACAAATATGGATTGAATGTAAGGTATTCCACATTTTGTATGTATGTAGTATAAATATTAATAACTTGATTAAATTAGTGAATGGAATGTTCATGGCTTCAATTTTCAGGCAATGTAGGTGCATCCAGAGCCCATCCTGAAATGGAGGGATCCAAATGGTCATTTCCACATCCAAAACGGGAGGAATTGGAACTCACATTCAAGTCAATTGTATTTCTGATCCACCTTTGATTAAATTCTCCAAGAGACCAAGGTCAATGTAGCAGTTTTTGTCTCATTATAACCAGTGATCTAGTAAGTGGACATGAACCCACAAGTAGTCAGAATAGCTTATAAAGAGTTACTTGCCATCCTGCAGAACAGGGCATACACTGTTGTACTATAAAAAACAAATGAACCTGCTTTGTCAATACCAGCAGTGTAAAGAAGGCAGCCCTGGCATGCCAGCCAGCCATCTATAATGTCAAGTACCAACTGTATCAACTCTCAATGTATCCTGTATCAATCCATGTCTGTAATCCCAGACTATACATTTGGCTTAGAGACCTTTGTCCTGGTTATTTATTCTTTGGACAACTTGACACAATCTAGGGTAATCTGGAAAGAGGAGACCTTAATGAGATTGCCTGTAGACAAGTCCATGGGGGCATTTTCTTGATTAATGATTGATAGGGGAACCCAGCTATTATGACGGTTCTACCCCTAGACAGGTGGTTCTGGGTTCTGTGACAAAGCAAGTTGAGCAAGCCATGAGGAGCGAGTCAGTCAGTGGAGTTAATTCCACAGTCCCTGGTTCAGTTCCTGACTCCGGGTTCCTGCCTTCACTCCCCTAAATAGATTATATGATATGAAAGCCAAGTAAACCATTTCCTCTCCAGGTTGCCTTTGATAGTAACGTTTTATCAGAGCAATAGAAAGTAAACGAAGACAGTTGCACAGCCTGTCATCTTCACCTAGGCAAGCAGAATCCCAGCTTCAGCAATTCTTGCACAAGCTATGTAGGAGAGTCTCTAGGATGGTATTAATAATTCAAATCAAACTAATAGACAAGAGGTTACTTAGGTATAAGGAGCAGAGGAAGTTCTGAGTGACTAAAGATGGGCCAGTGGATACAAAACCTAGCAATGGCAGTTTATTCCTTCAGAATGTTTACAGTCTGAGACTAATGGCCTACACAAATCTGGGGAAGACTAGCCAACTCTTATGTGATGGACTTTTCCTGAGAAGATGCAACATACATCTACTCATCCCAGATAGGGAGCCTACACAGGTCAAAGGACCAATATCCCCGAAGTCCAACTTGGTGAGCCAGTGAGGTTTATTGAGGTTACTTACAGGAATATGGGTGATGGATTACTACTAGGGCAGAAATGACTCATGACAGCTGCATCAACAAAGCCCACCCCAGTATGAGTGACAGCTCACAAAAACTGGAACCTGTAGTGCACTACACAGCCAGCAGGCATGTCAACAGGTTGGAGAATGTCATTTGTAAGTGATGCTGTTGATCCAAACCTCTTCCAGGTAGCTGGACTGGTTTCTGCTTCCTCCAGACAGCTAGCTGGTCAATTCTCAGAGTCTTCTTTACAACTGGGCTTGTCTGAGAGTGACTCTCCATAACCTTTATTGCTTTTGTTTGGGAGGGAGGACCTAGTGAATCTTGTCAGTTTGAGGGGCTTCCTGGAGCTATTTTGAGTTGATTACCTTCTGTCTTAAGAAACTTCCTGCCGGGCAGTGGTGACACACGCCTTTAATCCCAGCACTTGGGAGGCAGAAGCAGGCAGATTTTTGAGTTCAAGGCCACCCTGGTCTACAGAGTGAGTTCCAGGTCAGCCAGAGCTATACAGAGAAACCCTGTCTCAAAAAACCAAAAAAAAAAAAAAGAAAAGAAAAGAAAAGAAACTTCCCTATAGGATAGAATGTTCCTTTTTTTAAAAAAAATTACTTATCTTTATTTTAAGTGTGTTGGTGTTTTGCCTGCATGTATGTCTGTGTGCAGGTGTTAGATCCCCTGGAACTGTCTTTGAGTCCCAGACAGTTGTGAGCTGCCATGTAAGTGCTGAGAATTGAACCTGGGTCCTCTGGAAGAGCAACCAGTGCTCTTAACCACTGAACCAGCATGGGATGTTTCAATTTTGGAACTAAACTGCCACACAACACCAGCTCCACCCCCCTGTGCGATACATAATAAACTTGCTGAGGTTCCCAGATACAGCAATAGGTATGGTTCCATCAGAGTGCACAATCCTACTGACCCCAGATTTTCTGTACATATATCTGGGTATCTGTCCTTTCTTCATTCCCTCTCTACCCTTAGTCAGCGCTCCAGACCCAAGTTGCCCTTAGATTTAGCATTACTGTCTTAGTTACTTTCTATTGCTGTGAAGATACACCATGACCAAGGTAACTTGCAGATAAAAGGGTTTATTGGGACTTGATTACAGTTTCAGTGGGTTAGTCCATGCCTGTCGTGTTGGAGAGCACAGCAGCCTGCAGACAGGCATGGCACTGGTGCAATAGCTTATATGTTATCCACAAGCATGGGACAGATAGAAAGAGAGAGACTAGGCCTGACTTGGGCTTTTGAAACCCGAGAGCTTACCTATCGCCCAACTTGTCTCTGACCCGCCAACCATCCAATAATGGCACAGAGACAATTCTTATTTATTATAGCTCAGGCCTTAGTTTAGGGTATTTCCCAGCTACCTCATATAACTTAATTAATCCATGTATTCTAATCTAAGTTCTGCCACATTACCCGTTACCTCTCCTCAGTACTGTCACCTGTTTCTTCCTCTGCATCTGGCTGGTGAATCTCCTACCTTTCTCTTGTTGTCCTGAATCCAGATTTTTGAGGAAACAGCTACTAAGCCAGTCTGTGAAGCTGGATCACCTGGGCTACTTGTCTTGTATTCATTGGTGTTTGATCCTATTGCTCTGAAAAGACATAAACTTTTTTTTTGAAAGATATATTTATTTTATTTATATGAGTACACTATAGCTGTGCACACCAGAAGAGGGCATCCAATCCCATTACAGATGGTTATAAGCCAGCATATGGTTGGTAAGAATTGAACTCAGGACCTCTGGAAGAGCAGACAGTGCTCTTAACCGCAGAGCCATGCCTCCAGCCCCACACATAAACTTTTAAAGGTAATATACATGTCTGCATTAACACATGTATGAACTGTGCAGTGTGCACATATCAGCCAAAGATGACTCTCTGCTCTTCGTTTGAGCAGGTGAAAGGCATGAAACTCTGTAAGTTCATTTGGACTATTTATCAAAACTGTAATATAAATCTCCATCCATGCTAAATGAAAAGTTCCATATAATAAGTTCTGAAGATTCTGTAGCCAACAAGATGTATTGGCTATATAGAGACATGTCTCAGCCAGTCTTAGGGCTGTTCCCATGTAGAAGGCATTCATGTTACCTGTTTTGTTGTTCTTCTTGGCTTCTTACTTCACGTCTGCAGTCAAGATTTTCAGGAGGTCTCTCCGAGTCAAATCTAGTCCCTATTAATTTTGAAGGAATCCATAGCTGTTTGTTTCCCATTGAAACAAAGACATAACATCTCCCTGAACACAGCATATTTCCTAACTTCCATTCTGAAGTTAATACATCCTTAAAATATCTAGCTTAATTTATATGTTAATTATATACAAATATATTAAGATATACATAATAAATATATAAATATATAATTATATATGAAAATATAATAATTATATATAAATATAGTTTAATAACCTAATAAAATATATAGGTTTAATTCAGCAGTCCTTTTAAAAATCCAGTGTTTTTCAGCAGCTGTGCTACCTTTTTCATTGACATTTAAAAAATTTAAAGACAATAAAGCATTATTTAATCTATCTCTGGGAGACCTTATATTCCTCTTCGATTTAATGAGCATTTCCTTTAAAGTTCTGTTAGATCTCTCCACATTTGTTTGTCCTGTAGGATTTTATGGTATACCAATAACATGCTCTGTTATAATATGTAAACAGTTGCTGCATTTTACAGGAGATATACACATACCCAAACATTATCAGGTTTAACTCATTTTCAAAATTTCAATTTGATTTTTAAAATTGTTTCTATAACCTTATTAAGTTTCTTTTCTCTCTCTCTGTTTTTTTTTTGGTTTGTTTGTTTGTTTTTGAGACAGGGTTTCTCTGTGTAGCCCTGGTTGTTCTGGAACTTACTCTGTAGACCAGGCTGGCCTGTAACTTACAGAGATCTGCTTATCTCTGCCTCCTGAGTGCTGGGAATTAAAGGCATGTGACACTATTGCCTGGCCCATATCATCTTTCTTATCTCATTCAGCTATTTAGTTTTATTGTCAAAGTTCATTTGTGTTGTCTTTAATTTCATTAAGCATTCTTATAATTATGCTTTTGAGAGTTTTCTGTCTGGAATTTCATGTAACTCAGACTTAGTGAGTTCCTTTTTCTCTAGACAGATCATACTGCCTGGTACTTACCAAGGAGCCTCATCCCAGCTGACTAGCTTTCATAGTGCTGGAAGATGCTATGCACAGTGCTGAAGGAGACTAGTCACCATTTTGCCTATCTGTGAACCCTGTGAGGTACAATAATGGGCCTTATAAACACATGGCCTCTGGTGTGATTGTGGCACAAATATCATGGGAATAAACAGCCTCTTCCTGATTACTTTTAAGGCCCACTCTACAAGTTGAAACCTATATCTGGAACCAATATCGGGGCAAAGAACCTATGCCTAGACATGCCATAGGCCCTGCTGGAGAACCCACTAATATTACTCTGATAAATGGGCCTAGTAGTAAGCCAATTCCTAATGATTATCACCATGCCCATAGACAACTGCACCTCCCAACCCTCATTAGAGATGCATTTTTTAAAAAAGGTTTATTTATTCTATATGAGTACACTGCTGCAGTCTTCAGACACACCAGAAGAGGGCAGTGGATCCCATTACAGATGGTTATAAGCCACCATGTGGTTGCTGGGAATTGAACTCAGGATCTCTGGAAGAGCAGTCAGTGCTCTTAACAGCTAAGCCATCTCTTCAGCCCTACAGACACGTTTTATTTGTTTGTTTTTGTTATTTTGTTTTTCCTCATCAATAAAACATAAAGACCGTGACTGGTCAACATGTAGAAAATGAGACTGGAATGTTCAGCCCTAAATGAGCTATCCTTCTCTCAAGGCTCAGGGATCATTGTGGAAGAAAGAGTGGAAAGATGTAAGAGACAGAGGTGGTGGGTGACTATAGTGAATGTGTTGTCTGGACACAGCAGGCAGTTGCACATACTAATTTGTAGCAGTTGAAAGAGCATACTCAAGACTTGCCTGAGCTCAAGCCAGACAAAAATTCCATTATATAGAGAGGCAGTAGGTCTCAAGTCCCACCCCTAGAGAAGGACAGATTGCCAATTGAGAGCTAATGGGAGAAAAAGAGTCGGTTTTCTTTAAGGTTGTGGTCCCTGATGGGTCGAACCATGCTTAAGAGGAAAGTTACATATTCAAGACAGCACCAACTATACTTGATTTTTTTTTTTAAAGGACACAAAGTTGAATGGGTAGAGACAGGGTTGGGGGTATGTTGTTCTAAAAGGCACCAGGGAAGGGGTGAATCTGATCGAAATACATCATATGAAATTCTCAAAGAAATAAAAATAAGAAAAATGTTCTTGAATAAGGGCACATATTTAATTACCTCTCTCTCTCTCTCTCTCTCTCCACACACACACACACACACACTACAAAGTGGAAATATTTGCACAGGAGTGGAAATAAAAAGTAAAACACAATTTTTGATCATGGTTACAAAAGCATGATGACAAAGGAAACATAACTATTTGGAAAGTGTAACAAAAAGACACTTCTGTGGGCTGCTGTTGTGATCCAAAATATCAGCAGTTGCCACTTCTCAGTGTGAGAATTTCAATAAGTAGTCATAAAGCAAATGTTCTGGTTTTGATAGCTGAATAAAAGGTTTTTTTTTTTTAAAAAAAAGGCAATAAAACAAAGAATCCCCCCCAATCCCAAACAACATAAAGATAAAATAAAATAAAATATAGAATAAAAATGTCACATTTGTGTTGTGGTAGAAATTAATCTGGGGTTTCTTCCCCATCTTTATAATAAGCCATAATAGCACTAGAGCTGAGTTGCTATCAGCCCTCTAAGCTATTTTGTCTACTTCCCTGTCAAATAACTGAGATATGACTTGTCATGTTCTGCACAGGCTGCTCCTACTCTGACTGGCAGCCCACATGGGATCTCATGATCCCTTATCCTATGGCATCTTCCTCTCTCTTCTCTCTCTGATCTCCTCCTCATGGTCTTTGCCTCTGATCCCAAGCCCAGCATACCTCTCTTCTGTTCAGCTACAGGCTGCAGTCATCTTTATTAACCAATCTGGGGTAACTTGGGGGATAAGTTTACATAGCATCACTTGGTGTACAGAGGATTTCCTCATCCCTGGGGGAAATCAAACCTTGGTGGGCTAGTATTTATTAGTATAATATATAGCAACATGCCAACCTCAACACACCAATATTTTTTTCTTTGGTGGGATGGATTTTGAATGTCTTCCTTTTCTGTGGTGTTTTATGTACCCAACTGCAACTGTGGTTTGAAATAGAAGATGGGCTTGTGTGTTTGTACAGTGGGGCCTCTAGATGATATTGCTTCGAAAGCACATGCACAAGAGTCTACACTGTAGACTCTACAGAAACATTATGAGGTGGAGCCTTGCCGGAAGAAATCTGTCCCTGGGGATGGGCTCTGTGGTTGCAGCTGATCTCACTTCATGTTTTTTTCTCTGCTCCCTGACTGTCTGGGTAGTCTCATGGCTCTTGCTAGCATGCCACCACAATGATGGACTGTATCCCCTCTACAACTACAAGCCTGACACATAAGGGTCTTTAATATGAGCTCTCGAGCAAGGACTCTCACCATCACTGTCACAGTGGGTCATAAGTGAGACCCCCAAGTTCTAGGGGTGCAGGATATTTATTGTAGTTACAGTATGCTTTGGGAATTTCCATATGGGTCTGCAAGTTAATATTTTAAAAATTGCATTTCTGGTGTAATCTGCAGGAACCAAACATGGGCGCAAAACAACTTGACAAACAGGATTGCTAGGTTATCTATTTTCTGCAGGATGGCTTAGGTTGTCTATATGTACTTGACCCGTTGTAGTCTGACTGGCTTTTGCCAAGGGCAGGGGTGCCATAGTATGTTTGCTCAAGTGGGCTTTGTGCACTCTCAGAAACGGAGTTGGTTGGGCTTTACAATGCAACCATGCTGTATCAATAGTGTAGTTTTGCTTTCCGGGGTGATTAGACCCATATGTGTTGTGTTCTTCTCCAAATTTGTCACACAACACTTGCTTATTGATACTTAAAAAGTTTTGATTTTCCAAGACAGTGACAGGATCTGCAATGTGTCCTCAGGTGACAATTCCACTCCCATACCCATGGCTACCAACCATGTTTTTCTGTGTGACTTAAAATGTTTCATTTGAAAAGATACAAAACCAGAAAAAGTTATAACGTGTCCTATTCAATATTCCGTAAGGAAGTGTAACTGTTGGTATCCCTGCAATTCCTACTTTTCAGAGGCAGTAAACTGGGTGAAATACAGGGTGTGACAAAAACTATTTAATGTTCTTTGGGGTGTTAGGTCTGCATACCACAAGAAGGGGGGGGGCCCTGCACAGTGGGAAACCTCCCTCTTAGACCGGGTTAGGCAGCAACCACACCCAAATACCTGTTTCCGTAGAGAGATCTTTTATTAAGTGGGGAAGAAAAGTAAAAGTGGTTGCACTCTGACTCAGGCAGGAAAAAAAAAAAACCGCAGTGAATGACCTTGCAATTGTAATGTTTAAGAGGAGAGAGGGGGAGGTCTGGGTTAGAATGGGCTAGGGTGTGATGTTTTGATTTGGCATGCTAATTAGGTAAACCAAAGGGTGCTTCGGATTGCTGGATTTCACTGTTTTGATTCTTGGTAGTGTGCCTCAGGAATGAATCTGGCATAAGAAAGAAAGTGTCCAACAAAGGGAATAGACCTTGATGGCTAGCTTTAGGGATGTAATCTATGGTTGATAAGGAGAGGGTAGGGAGAAAGGCAAGGCCTTCTAGAGCCTAGTCCCATCATGCTGGAACTAATCAAAGTCTCTTCACCATATGCATGCTTTCTGGTGAATGAATTGACTGCTTTTGACTTATTGCTGCTTCTTACTTAGTAACTGTTCACCTATACTTGTTTGTAACTTCTACTTAAAAAACTCCCTGAGGGCTAGGCATGGTGCCACATGCCCTTAATCCTAGTGTTTTTGAGGCAGAGGTTCATGGATATCTGTGACCAGCCAGGGTGTCTTAGGGTTCTATTGCTGTGAAGAGACACCATGACCAAGGCAACTCTTATAAAGGCAAACATTTAATTGGGGTTGGCTTATGGTTTCAGAGGTTTAGTCCATTATCAACATAACAGGAAGCATGGCATTGTGCAAGCAGAAATGGTGCTGGAGAAGGAGCAGAGCTCCACATATTGACCCAAAGGCAGCCAAGAGGGAATTGTCGTCCACACTGGGCAGAGCCTGAGCAAAGGTTTCAGAGCCCACCCCTACAACGACACACTTATTCTAACAAGGCCACACCTCTTGATAGTGCCATCCCTGCGGGCCAAGCATTCAAACACAAGAGTCTATTCACACACAGCTATGTAGAGATCCTGTCTCAGAACAAAGACAAAAACAAAAATTCAAAAGTAATCGGTTTACCGAATTTGGCATTGGTGATATTACTCTGGTCTTGAGTGAGCTCTCTTTCTGGGGTGATTAGACTCATATGTGTTGTGTTCTCCAAATTTGTCACACAACACTTGCTTATTGATACCTAAAAAGTTTTGATTTGTAATTATTGTTATAATATAGGCAAAACTGGGAATAATAAACTAATATTACTAAGGATCTACTAAACTTGATTAGGAAATAGTTATACAAGATAGAATTTAAAGTAGTAATCTGGTCCTCCTATCAGAAAGAGCTTAATTCTGCCAGGCAGACCGGATGAACTTGGTTAAAAGCTATGGTGATATTTTACATTTTAAACATCACCATTTGTTCAAACAACCAAACTTTAGAATTTCTGTCTATGTGAAACATGTCTGATTGCTCAAAATGCAGATAGATTTCTGCTTAGGGTTATTTCCCTTTTGAGCATTAGTTAGAACCTGACATGTACTACTAAAGTTTTTCCTTTATTAATCTCTAAGTGGTGGACTGAGTTTTTACTGGGACAGCATATTCTATTTCACATATAAAACCATACAATTTATGAATAGTCTACTTATTTTCCAATTTGAGCATTTTTTTTGTTATGTATCATGTAGTACTTCTGGTATAATACTGAATAGAAATGTTGAATCAGGTAGACATTTCTCTTATTCTCAACCCTTGGAATAAAGAAGTCTTTCACATATAAATAAAATTTTAAAAATCTTATTTTTTTAGTCCTTTAGATTGAATACTTTCCTAATTCTAGTGTTTTGGTAGCTTTTATAGCTACATGTAAATTTAATACTTCAGCAGCTAATAGGGCTATCTAGAGCGGTCTGGAAATGTTTTGATATATTTCCCAAGGATTTGTGTTTGGAGCCTGACTCCAGTGATGATGAATGTCTAATCCTACTTTTCTTGAGTGTTGGGATTGTAGGCACATGCTAACAAGCCCAGTGTATTCAATGGTCTGTATCAAACCCAGAGCCCTGAGTATGCTAGGCAAGTACTGTAGTGACTGAGTTACCTCCCACAATGCGCCAAGTTCTTTCCTTGGAGACTCGTTTACCTGTCTCTTTATGAATTTGTTGGGTCTATAATGCTGTTGGGATCAGCTCTTGTGACAGTTCCAAAGACGATTCCATGTCTTTAAAGAACTCCACTACGAGTACCAGTTTTCTGTTCTTCTAGTCAGTTTTGTTGTGGAGAATGAAGTTCAGCTGTAAATGGTCTAACTAGCATGCACAAGACCTTAGGTTCCATCCCCAACAGTACCAAAAGGAAAAGCATGTACTTTTAATCACACAGTAGTTTGCATTACTATAATGGAAAGCTGAACTAAATTAATTCTATAAAGAGATTTTAGAACTTCAGCATCCAAGACTGGAAATCCAAGACAAGCAAGTCCCAAATATTTGACCTCTGGTAAATAACAAGAGTATACCAAGAAGATAGTATATCTGGAAACAAGGTCAAAGGGAGTGATTTGGGCACATACTTAAAGAGTTTAAGGGTTGCCGGGCGGTGGTGGCGCACGCCTTTAATCCCCGCACTTGGGAGGCAGAGGCAGGTGGATTTCTGAGTTCGAGGCCAGCCTGGTCTACAAAGTGAGTTCCAGGACAGCCAGGGCTACACAGAGAAACCCTGTCTCGAAAAAACCAAAAAAAAAAAAAAGAGTTTAAGGGTCCAGTGAGTGCCACCTTGAGGGCAGCTGTCTGTGATTTGGAAAATCCAGTTCTGTCTAAACAGCAGCAAAGAAAAACAAACAAAACAAAACTCTGAAGAGTCTAACAGTTGCTAAAGGAATTAACAGGAACTTTGATCTTCAGAACTGGGAAAAGAACTCAAGTGGATCTCAGAAATCTTTTTACAATCTCTTATTTTTGTTTGCGTATGTTTGTATTTGTATATGCCTTATGTGTGTGGGTGGCCACAGAGGTCAGACTCATCAGATTACAGGTGGTCATGAGCTGTCTTTGTGAGTACAGGGACCCAAACCTAGGTCTTCTGGGGAGTTCCAAGTGCCCTTAGGTGCTGAGCCTCCAGCTTGTTATCTCAGAAATCTCTGAGGCTACTTCTCCTTCCACAAGGTCAGAAACGTTCAAAGGCAGAGTCATTTCTTGGAAACCCCAGAGTTGTCATCTATAGATGTCCAGATATGGGACCATTCTTGGATCTGTCAAGTTTAACCAGGAAGTAAACTTACCACAAAGAAAAGCTTAGGGTCTGATCTCCTTACTGGTGAATTTTTATCATATATTCAAAACCATAAAAACTGTCAAGAAAACATTAGCAAATTGATCCCAACAGAATGTACATCATGATCTGGTTGAGTTTATTATAGGCCAAAAAGTTTGTTCAACATACAAAAACCGATGTAATAAAACCAATAGATGCACAGAACAAGGAGACAAAACAAAAAAGACAACTAAAACTTGTAGTTACCAGGTGTTGTTCCTAGCCAACCACTTGTTAAAAGAGAATTTTATTACTATTTATGTGTGTGAGTATTTCGCCTGCATGTGTGTCTGTGCAATACATGTGCTCCTGGTACCCATGGAGAGCAGGGGTTGATGCACTGGAACTGGAGCTGCAGTGGGTTGTGAGCTCCCATGTGAGTACTGGGAATCTAACCCAGGTCCTCTGAAAGAACAGCCAGTGCTCTTAACGGCTGTGCCCACCTCTCCAGCTTCCAACTTTGGTCTTTATAACAATGAAAGACGCTATTGTGTGTGTGGGTACACATGTGCTATGACATGAGTGGGAGGGTCAGGAGACATATCTGCAGTGTCAGTTCCCTCCTTCTGCCCTTACATAGGTTCTAGGAACCAAACAGGTTATCGGGCTTGTGTGACAAGGACTTTACTATGAGCCACTTGTGGGCCTTGCCGTACTGTTTTTGGAGACAGGATCTCTCACCAGAACCCTGAGCCTGCAGACTAGGATAAGCTGGCTGACCAGAGAGCCCTAGTGCTAGAATCACAAGTATATGTAACCATGTCTGGTTTTTACATGGGTGCTGGAGATCAAGGTCAGGCTGCCTCATGCTTGCTGACTGAGCCACCTCCAGGCCAGAGGACTGCACTCACTGATAACATCTCATATACACCCAAGCATAAAGGAAACATGTACGAATAGGAGAGTATTGGTGTCGAACAAGGCCAGCAAGCTGCAGGATATGAGACTGATATAAACCACTTATGTTTATGTATTAACAATTACTCATTAAAAAAAGAAAACAAATCCACAGTATTATATATAAGAAAATTCTCTGGGATAAGGTTAACAAAAGTGAAAACTTTTACACTGAAAAACAACTCAGTTGAAAGAACTTTGAACTAAATACAGAACAAAGATCACAGCTTTCTGGGTCAGAAGATTTTGACAGCACACTCCATATCAGCCTGGAGACTCAATGTCTCTCTACCTAGATCTCAATGTCTGGAAGTTCAACGTACTCACTATGTAGATACCAATGGTCTTTTTGACATCTAGAAAAGCTGATCCTAAAATCCATAAGAGAATGCAAAGGGTCTAGAGTAGACAAATATAATCTAAGTAAAAGATGAATAATTACATGACTTAAATATAAATTTAAAAACATCATACAAGTCTTCACCATACTACCCTGAATGTGCCTGATTTTCTCTGATCTTGGATGAAATAAGGATAGACATATAAAAGAGAATAGAGGTAAGTAGAAATAAATTCACACATCTATGAGTAGTGGACTTAAAAAATTCAATGGAAGGCTAAAGAGATGACTCAGCATTTAAGAGCCCTGACTGCTCTTCCAGAGGTCATGAGTTCAAATCCCAGCAACCTCATGGGGGCTCACAACCTTCTGTAATTGGGAGCCAATCCCCTCTTCTGGTATTTCTGACAGCTACAGTGTACTCATATACATAAAAAAAAATAAATCTTCAAAAAAATTCAATGGAGAAAGAAGTCTTTTAAATAAATTATCCTGGAGTATCTTGGTTATTTATTGAAAAGAGTGAACTCAGAACTCTATTTCACATATATAAGAACTAAATTTTCTTTCTCTTTTTTTAAGATTTACGTATTTGAGTACACTGTAGTTCTCTTCAGACACACCAGAAGAGGGCACCAGATCTCATTACAGATGGTTGTAAATCACCATGAAGCTGCTGGGAATTGAACTCAGGACCTCTGGAAGAGCAGTCAGTGCTCTTAACCACTGAGCCATCTCTCCAGACCCCAAGAACTAAATTTTCATTTGTTACTTTGATACATAAAGGATTTTTTTGTAAACTGAGACAGTGGTTTATTCAGTCCATTATACCTCTTGTGCCTTCCCAGAGTTTCTGGGCCATATCTGACCGATACTCACAAAGATACTAGGCTCTGTGAGCAGGTACCAGGAGCGGTACCTAGAGCAAGGCTTGGTTGGAAGTTCCTACTGGAGACCTAGGGCTGAGTTCAGCAGAACCCCAAAAGCACACGGCTCCAGGGGTGCTCTGATACTTCAGCTCCACAGGGACTTATCTGTTGCCTTTCTGTGAGCCACAGGCCCACCTGGCTCTTTTCCCTATTCGACAGTCCATTTGGTTTTGGACAGTCCATATGGTCTTGAGTCTAAGCGATTTAACTTCTCTGTCAGCCACAAAAATTATACTGACCAAACTGATTCTTAATGGCAGAGGTTCTCAACCTGTGGGTCAATCAACCTTTTTACAGGCGCTGACTAAGACCATTGAAAAACACATATTTACATTATAATTCATAACAGTAGCAAAATTATAGCTATGAAGAAACAACAGAAATAATTTTTTGGTTGGGGGTACCACATAAGGAACTGTACTATAGGGTCACAGTATTAGGAAAGTTTGAGAACCACTGCTCTATGGGATCTTGAACTAAGTACTATATAATTAATATAAAACCTGATTCCTATAGCTTTTGTTGATTTATTTTACTTGTATTGTAATTGGAGGTTTTTTTTTTTTAATGTGATTTGTTTCTAAAAAAAATAGGTGTGCTAGCTAGTTTTATGTCAACTTCACACAAGCTGGAGTTATCTGAGAGGAGGGACCCTTAGTTGAGAAAATGACTCCTTAAGATCAGGCTGCAGGAAGCCTGAGGGCGTTTTCATAATTACTAATTGATGGGGCACAACCCAGCCCACTGTGGGTGATGCCATTCCTTGGCTGGTGGTTCTGGGGTCTACAAGAAAGAAAGAAGACTGAGTAAGCCATGAAGAAGCCAGTAAGCAGCACCCCTCCATGGCTTCTCCATCAGCTCCTGCCTCTAGGTCCTTGCTTGAGTTCCTGTCCTGACTTCCTCCAATGAACAGAGATATGGAAGGACAAAGCCAAATAAACCCATATGCCAGGTATGTTTGTGCATGCCTGTAATTCTGGCACTTAGGAAACTGAGGCAGGAGGATCCTGAGTTTGGGGCAAGCCTTGGCAAAAAGAGTGAGACTGTTTCAAGAAGCCAAAAATAGACTGGTGATGAATGCCTTTAATCCTAGCACTCTGGAGGCAGAGACAGAAAGATCTCTGGATCTTGAGGTCAGCCTGGTCTATAGAGTGAGTTCTAGGACATCCAGGGCTGTTACATAGAGAAACTCTGTCTCTAAAAACCAACCAACCAACCAACCAACCAAATAAAAAACCCAAAAAACCAAACCAAACCAAAATAAAACAAACAGGTCAAGTATATTTCATGCACAGAATAGACAGACTATCTCAATGAATGTATTATATATGCATAGGAATATATACTGTGTTATGGTTGGATGAGGGCTATTGGTTTGACTCAGCTGGCTAAAGTTCATTCTGCTACATCCTTACCGTATTTATCTGCTTACATCATCCATCTGTTCTCATACAGTACTAAGAAAAACACATGAAATATGTGGAAAAATGGAATGATATACATACTTTTATTTGAGATATTACTGGTTAGCTAATAAATGCCAAAAATTGATATATAACAGCTGGCCTTAAGTAAAGTACAGTTTATACATTGATATTGGTTGTTATTTTTTTTTGGGTATTTTCTATGCACATAAAAATGCTTCAAGGATAGTCAAATCTATGACAACTTTTAGGTAAGAAGAAATGTAAAACTTAAAGGGTATCTGATGTTTTTTTTATTGCCTCTGAGCATCCGGTATGCACATATATACAAGCAGGCAAAATACTCGTAGACATTAAATAAGTCAATCTTTCAGAAGAAATATTAGTAAATAGTCTATTTTTATACAACACCTATTATTTTACAATTAGATATACATTATATACATAACTCTACATACTTGATAATAATCTTCAGAAAAATACCTACAATCCATTTATCTAGACAGGTTTAACAATAAAAATAAATAAAAATAAAAAGGTTCTTATTTCTCAGCTGCAAACAGTAAATATGTACATGGATGCTGAAGTCTCAGGAACTTGTTAAATTAGAGATAATTTAACTTTGCTCCATGCCAGCCATGAGCGACAATGCGAGAGATTCCACTGTGGGAAGAAAATAAAAAAAAAGAAAAAGAGGTTAAAAATTAGTTCTAAACATGTTTAAATGTTTGAATAAGGCTGCAGTGAATTTAAAACTTAAAAGTATTTAAAGATGTATTATTTTTTAATTAAAATTTCAGTATTTTTAGTATATAATAAAGAGAACAATTGTTAATATAAATGGAAAAAGTTGATGATATTTTTATCTCAGATCTTTTAATCTTAAAAAAAGCCTTTCATTGACACAGCATTTATTCTACATGGTGTAAATCCTGGGTTAGCTCACAATTCAGTGCCACATTCTAATCTATGGATGGCATCTGCTTCTATAACCCTGGCTCAGTGTAAACACAGACAAATGCACTAATGTTACTGCTTAAACAGACAGACTGCAATACTTCTTTCACATTTGGTTATTCTTAAGTGTTTAACAGTCAGAAAGTGCATAAATGGAGAAGAGATTAACACTGTTATTATTATTATTTATTTATTTTTTGAGACAGACTTTCTCTGTGTAGCCCTGGCTGTCTTGGAACTCACTCTGTAGACCAGGCTGGCCTCAGACTTACAGAGATCCACCTGCCTCTCCCTCCTGAGTGCTGGGATTAAAGGTGTGAACCACCACAGCCACCTGGCTTGACATTATATATACATTCTTTATCAAAAAAAGGAGGGATGGACAGAGACACCACTTAGTCTATCTCAACAGACTAAAAACTCAATAATTTAGTTCACAAATATCTTATCTCCTTCACACCCTATGCTCTGAACTGTAAAAATCCATATTTCTTTGCAATGAGAGGCAGTTTTAGAAGCTCTGAATTTCCTAAAAGTCAATGTCATTTAGAAAGGAATAGTTACAAAGGGTCTTTATGACAGTCAAGAGTGATAGGTCAACTGTCCAAGCTACTGCAGCTCAGTTTTAGAGATCCTCTGGAATAAAAGGCACATGACTATGGAGATCTTTAGTTTAGTGATACCCATTATGATTAAGTATTTTCCAGTTTTGAAATGGGAAAAACCCAACTCTCCATGTGACCAGTAACAGACATTGGCACACAGACTTAGGTACAATGAAATTTGAAGGCAGTGACAACGTAAGAAGATGTACTCACGGTGGGGAAAAGATCCTCTACAGACGGCTTTATTTAAAATGGTTACCAGAAACATGTGGCAGTTCTTAAAGTCAGATTCCATTTTCTCTATAGATTCCATTCTAAGAAAGAAAGCAAATTTCAATTTATATTAAGGAACTAGTAATAGGCAGGCTATAAAATTCTCATTGGAATAATTTCTAAAATCCTACAGGGTAACTGTAGGATCATAAAACAGGCAACACTGCTTTACATCAATTTGTATTATTTTTCATAGAGTCTCATATCAGCTAGGACTGACAGGAGAGTAATGTGCTTAGACTCCCAAGTAGCTAGCTAGACTCACATCCTACCTTTCTTTCCCCCTCCTTGTAAGACAGGGGTTTCTGACTGTCCTGAAACTCGCTCTGTAGACCAGGGTGGCCTTGAACTTAGAAATCCAAAACATACACAAGAAAACACTTCATAATATGTTCATATTGTACAGGGGTTTCCTCCAAATTGACACATTCCTTGATATCAGGCCCCCTACCCACAGCTCTTAGGAGAGAGGGGAATGCCAGGAACTCATGAAGTAAATAAGGTCACATGGTGGGAAGTGGAAACTAGGAAGCTTCTTGATGTCCCCTCCCCACCTTTATAGAAGGTAGTAAGTGCAGGGGGAGGAGACCCTGCCCAGAGGAGGGACAGAGACTAGACTCTGTCAAACTGGCTGCAGGTCCTGCAGAGGGAACCAGGAATGGGCTGAGGCTTTACCCAACTCTTGTGACCCTTTTGCTGGCATAGCTGATATATTTTTGGTTTTCTTGGTCTTGTAAGTGACCTATCTTCTGTACTCCTTTTAACAACCTCAGTGTGTACTCATGGGCTTACTGAGTTTGACTCTGGTGTATTTATCACTTTGCTGTCATGGTTTCCTTTCTGGGGTGAGCAGGCGTGTGTGTATGTGTGTGTTCACAGCTCATCAGCCACCTCTGGCAGTTATCTACCTAAAGCCAACAAACCCTCCTCAGCCTTACCGTAGTATTTACTTAGAAGCAAATTTCATATAGCACAAACCTTTCATAAATATTGCTAGGCACAGAGCCTTTAACTCATGATCTTACAGTCTCCACTTTCTAAATAGGCAAAAATTTATGTCCCTGTATCAGCTCTGAAACGCTGAACGTCCTAATCCCTGCTTTTTGCTGGCAATTTGTTGTAGAAATGAAAACAGTTCAAATTCAGAAAAGCATCTGGAATAGTGATTCCCTCATCTAGCTAAGTGTTACAGACTAAAGTAGTTTTGTATACTTTGAGAGGACATATATAGTCAGGAAGGTGTCTATTTTCTTGTTTTGTGTTTCGGGGAATAGAACTCAGGACATGGGCCATTCTAGGCAAGTGCTTCACCACAGAGCTACATTCCTAGCCTCTGTTTTTTTATCTTTGTATTTACTATTATTGTGCATGTCTGTGAATAATGTGTGTGTTTATGTGTGTGCCACTACATGTGTGATGATGTCAGCGGACAACTTTACAAAATGAGTTATTTTACCACCTTTCTGTGAGTTTTGAGGCTTGAATTCAGGCTGTCAGGCTTGTGTGGCAAATGCCTTCATGTGCTGAGTCATCTCACCAGCCCACAGTAGTGTTTTTAAACCTTCACTTATGAATGTCCTCACCATCACAAGGCTCCAGTTTAAGGTTCTGAATGACAGCAGCACTGAGGTGAATTCTTCCCCTCTGTATTAATTTGAACTAAATACAGACAGTTATAAAACCTGCTCAGGGGTGGGAGAAGTAGCTCAGTGGTTAAGAGTGTTTGTTGTGCAGCCGTGAGGTCTAGAATCTGGATCCCAGTACCCACATAATAACCTCTCATATGCCTGGAACCACGGCTTTGAGGAGGGAGGAGACAAATGGCTTGCTGGGGCTTACTGGCTTCCAGTCTGGCTGAGAAAATTTAAGTCCCAGGTTCAGGGAGAGATTCTGTCTCAGAGGAGTCTGTGGAGAATGACAGAGGAAGATACCTAGACACTCTCTTCTGGCCTCCATGTGCAAAGGGATATACATCCTCACATATTCGTGTGAATATACTCCTTATATAGGCACAAGCACACAAGCAAAACCTCTAAGCCACAAGACATGAAGCTTTAGTTCAGCAAATTATCATTGCATATAATTTATTAAGGAGACATAGCCTAAGCATTGAACTATATATTCAAATTGACATAAGAGGATAGCCAGGCTGGTAGTGTAGCCCAGTATAGTAAAGCATTTACATAGCACACATGAGTAAGGTCCTGAGTTCAAACCCTAGCATAGAAACAAACACAAACAAACAAACAAACAAACAACAACAAAAACTGGAGATGTTCCTGTAGACTGGTTCTTTACTGCTTATCGACTTAGTCATTGCTTTTCTAAATGACACAAGTGAAAAACATTCTATAAGTAACATATACATCAGTTTTTAGAGCTTACCAACATAGACATTTGGAAAGTAACCCAGCATGATATGATATCCACCATTTACTTTAAAATGTTTCAGCAAGTGTGAGGCGGTGTGGTTCATGATCCAGAACTGGTCCTCCTCAGAAACTGCTAAGGGTGTCACACAAGTGTGTTATCCTGCCCTTTAGACTTCTCCATGTTTGAATGTATGTACAATAAGAAATTGACCCATGCAGATAATCTAAGAATGTTCGCTTATTTTAACTAAAAGACCTTAGTTTTTAAAACTTCTTGTGCCTTATAGGAAAACTGACTTTCTTGATGCTATCTAGTTTAACCAAATTCTATGTATTGTTGGTACATAGGATTGAACTTTAGGTCTTATGCAGAGTAGGTAAGCCAATAAACTAAACTTTTAAATTCATAGTCAGTATTGTGTGAACCATTAACAAGATTGGGGGTGGAAAAACTCCTCAAATGAAGCTAGTTAGAAATGGTTACAATACAGCTTATCACATAGCACATACTTACTGCCAAGCCCCTAGGCCTGCCTGCCAACCTTCTGCAAACATGAGCGCCAAGTTCAACACTTTCATAATGGCTTCTTTCACGAAGCTGACCTAAAGATCAATGTGTGAGATAAAATATGGGCTTTATAACTATGTAACAATGACACCAACACTTTTGCCTAACTTAAGTCACAGGAAAAGCACACAATTATAATGACTATCATTATGTACAAGGAAGGTATGAGGCTCTGAACCAAGCCCACATGGGATGTAAATCTGCATTCCGGGACGGCAGACTTTCATTCTTAAATGCCATTTAGATTCATCAGTGCACCTGAGGCAGAAGTCCCAATGGTTGTAAAACTATTCAGTTCCACATATTCATAATGAATTGGTGCACTTTCACTGCCAACTGAAGACTTCAGTTTCCGGTTCTGTATACTTATATTTTTCTTAAATGCAATTGCTGGTAGTGGGGCACACATTATAACCCCATTTAACCTAGTTTTTCCTAAAAAAAGACTGCAATGACAGTAGTTTTAGACTTCAAAATTCCACAGTGGGGAGACATTCCCACATGCCTAGATTCCTTTTCTCCCCACTAGTTAGACCTGAGACGACATTTTACATACCTTTTCTCTCAGCAGACATCGATCATGGATGGTTGACAAATACCTGTAGTGAATTTTAATCAACTGATCTAAATCTTTGGCTTCCTCAACTTGATGCTGAAATTCCAGCCCTGTACTGTGAAGAATCTTGAATGAGAAGACAAAAAACCACAAGAAGCTAAATTAGCACCCATTTGTTTGTGTAGGTCACACGGCCAGCTAGCCCTAGGATCCTCTTGTTTCTGGCTCCTTCTCCAGGTC
This sequence comes from Tokudaia tokunoshimensis, assembly GCA_036184795.1. Lineage (NCBI taxonomy): Eukaryota > Metazoa > Chordata > Mammalia > Rodentia > Muridae > Tokudaia > Tokudaia tokunoshimensis. Next base: position 30,703,543 of record BTHU01000001.1, on the reverse strand, counting down.
TGTGCAACCATACATGATTTTTTTTTCCTCTGTGTAGTTCTGCCTGGCCTTGAGTTCGCAGAGATCTGCCTGCTTCTGTCATTGAGTGCTGGAATTAAAGGCAGGCGCACCAGCTTCACGTGTGGATTTTTATGTGCATTCTGGGAATCCAAGCTCAAACTCAGTTACTAATATTTCTTTGGCAAGCACTTTACCGACTGAGCTATCTCACTCAGTGCTGGAAAGAGAACCCTAGGCTTCATACGTGTTGAACAAACATTTCTACCACTGAGCTATAGGTCTGTGTACATCCCCTAATACCCTTCTTTAAAAGCTTGTTTCTCTGAGCCCTAGACAATGGCAGAAACAGCCTCTGGGATAGCCTAGCCACTTGAACACAAAATGAATACCTTCCCTTAGAACAGACTTCCTAAAGGGAAGGGAGAAGTTCAACAACCAACCAACCAAACAAAAAAAAAGCACTGAAAAATATAAACCTGTTTGTTGTAACCGTAAAATCATTTTTACAACACAAACAACTTCAATGAATTTTGATAAGTTTACACAATATAGTATTGGTCTTTCTCTAAGAGAAACCTAACTTTACTTTAAATAGAAAAGTAGGTAAAAAATGAAGCTCCTCAGTTAGTCTTCACTTTATTTACTGAGGCAGGTCTCTTTGCCTCCCTGGGCTGGAATCACATGCAGGTTATCACACCCTTGCTGGGCTTTTGTGTGTTCTGGAGAGCTGCACCCCAGTCCTCAGGTGTGTGCAGTAAGCACCTTAATCACTGAGCTGTCTCCTTAGCCCACTTCTTTTAAAAAAGCTTATAATTCAGTTGAACCTCTTCCTTATATACCAAGGATTTGGGTTATTATTAAATATTGATGCTGTTTTCCAGAAACAGCTATCACCAGTGATGAAATTTACTGGGCTGCTGAGCAAGTTCTAAAGGTCATTGTAAAAGAGGAGCTTTGGTGTGCCCATTCTTATGGATGCAGACAAGAACTAGTCTCTGGACACAATGCTCAGACACAAATGGGGCATTTACATTATAGCCCCCCAAACCCTGCTAAGGCAGGCACCATCATGGAAGAGGAGGGGTAAAGACTGTAAGGCCAGGTGATCAGGGAGGACAGAGCCAAACAGTGTCTAATGGAAACGACAGGATCACTGCACTCAGGAAGCACACAGCAGCTGTGGGTACCTCCATAAGATCAAGCCTGTCATCGTTCTAGCATAGAGACTCATAAACTCCCACCTTTAACTGAAGAACTAAGACAGTTGATGGCTTTTGGGAGAGAGAAACCATATTATCTCTCACTGTTATTTTATGATGAAATTATTTATCTTTTTTTTCATAATCTCTAAGTGTTCTGTGACTCTTGTATAGCTATAAATACGTGATGGAAGTGTCGTCTTTGAACTACACCTACACAAGACAAGACAACAGAGAAGATAGATGGACAAATACCAACCCTGGTCATGATGTAGTTGTGTAAACTATTCACAAAGTGCATGAGCTTCACTCTTAAGAGAAACATGCGATGAATCTGCTGTCTTAATGACTCTTTTGGTGCTCCAAACTGGGAGGGTGTGTCTTGGTCACGTACAATGTCTTCCTTTGCTTGGGATCTTTCAGCAGCATTACCCAGTTCTACAGATGATTGAAAGGACAAAATGAGCACACAGAGAATTCGTTGAAAGCCACTGTTCCCTAACAGGAGATGAGAGACAAAGCATTAGCACGGCTGGGAACCTAACAAGGGCATATCTATGTGTGGCCTTGTTGGAGGAAGAGTGTCATTGGGGTGGGCTTCTAGGTTCTCATAAGCTCAAGTCTGTCCAGTGAGACAGAGTTTCTTTCTGCTCAAGATGTAAACCTCTGAAACTGTAAGCTAGCCCCAATTATGAGTTGAATGTGGTCATGGTGTCTCTTTACAACAATAAAGCCCTGACTAAGGCAACCTATAAAAAAGCTTTCCAGGACCAAAATCAAATTAGTTAATTTACTGAAATCAAGTCTTACCACCAAATAGTAGAACATCCAGGCTGTATTTTGCCCATTTTATTTGTAATAGGAGAAGGAACACCTGATTATAAATTTTTTGACACTCTACACTTATAACAATGTCCACAGGCCATGGGACCTACAAAAACCAAATCACAACAAAACAGAAAAGCCAAAATACAGTATTATTTACATATCTCAGTTTTACTAAAAAACAATTTATATATATATAAAAAAATGGTTAGTGCTTACCTTGTAGCTTAGGGTAAGACCATCTAAGATATGAACAGGTAGTTTCTTCTTAGTCGTATCAACATTTTCAAAAGATATAGATAGACTAAATAAAGAAGTTTCCATTTTAGTCTGTGATAATACTATGTTCATAAAAAAATATTCTTACAGAAGGGTTCATGGGCAGGGAGCGCCTTTCAGTGGTACAACAGTTAGGTACTGTGACTGAGGTCCTGACAATAACAGTACCACACAACCATCCCACCCACCCTGTAACATTTCAAAATACAAATATGATAATTAACTTACAGTTTCTGGCATACACCTCAGAACAGGAACTTGCTTTTAGAAATGAGTAGCATTTAGAAATGATCCTCCTCATCCCTACCCCAAGTTTTTGAGACAGGGTCTCACTGTACAGCCCAGCTTTGCCTCAAATATATGGCAATCTTCCTTCCCCAGCCTTCTGAGTGTTAGAATTACAGATAAAGCTACCTCAACTAGCAAGGTCTGGGTATGTAGATGACCTAGAACTCTAGGAGACCTCTTTGCCTCAGCCTCCCAAATGACTGTGCCAACATGTCTAGATTCTAAGATAGTCTTTCACTAGGTATTGTAGACTAGTTTCGAACTTGATATCTCTATGACTCTGCCTTTGTAGTGCTGGGATTATAGCTGTGTGTGCCCCAACATCCAATTAGTTTTAAAATAATGAGTTTTATGATAAAAAGTACTTGACATGTTAGCAGGAAATTGGGATTAAAAACAAACTTTGAGAATAGTCTGGGAACCTAATTCTGGTCAAAGTCCGACTAAACTTTACATTTAGGCACTGTGGGCAGGGACTAGAACTGCTCTGGTGGGCCTCCACAGGCCTGGTACAGTGGGTCTGCTTTTGCTGCAGGTGCTGGGCACTGCTCTATCTATGCACTCCTTTCCCAAGAAAGGAAGCAAAACAGAACAGGGAAATATCCATGTGCCAGCAACTGTTGTCCTTTCCTCATGAGATCTGCAGGTCCTGATAGTGTGATCTTGCTACAGTTACTGAATACTGGTTGATAACCTGGATGCAAACTATGGGAGATTTAAAATAAGGCATCTAAGGACGTAAGAGGTAAGGGCAGTGTATGAACTATTAACTAGCCAACTCATTGCCATGGCACAGGGACTAGATAAAGCTACCTTAGTTTTTAGCAGTTTGTTACATCAACATTCACTTACATGACAGAATTGTTTTATCCTGCCTCCAGAGCAGATCTGTATTGCTGCTTTCATGGCATAGAAAATATAAGGTGCACTAAAGAGTAGACAAACTGACTGGCAGGTCATGAGTTGGAGAGCACACCACTGAAGGAGGCACTCGGGGAAGGAAAAAACATGTGTGAATACCTGCAATGTGAAATGCAGCAGAAGAGAGATTATGGTGTGGTAGCGGGTAAGACAGGAAGCTGGGAAAAATGAAGCCTGAAAGTGAAAAGTTCCTTTTCTGTCTGGTGTGAGGCACACAGAAGGGGCCTGAGTATGAGCGATGGGTATCATCCTGAAGGTTAAGTCCCTTGGGGTGGAAGAGAGCATGGCTGAGTCATTAGGAGAACCGGGCCTGCCAGAGAGGTTACGGATGTCTTCAAGGGGGCAGGGCTGATAAAAGTTAGTAATACTAATGCATAGGAGCTTAAAACAAGAACCATCATGGAAGCCATCATACTCAACAAGCTGGTTGGTCTTGACCTGCTGATCTCTCACTCAGAAGTCTTACCACATCTTACATATCAGCTGCTGACTTAACTTACCCCTTCCCCTTCTTTCTTTTTTGGTGGGTAGGAGGTACATATGTGTGTGGTGTGTGCAATGTGTTTGCATATCTGTGTGTGTCTGGGTAAGTCAGAGGTTAATACTTTTCACTTTATTTATTGAGGCATGGCTCTCACTGAACCTGAAGTTTGTTAAGAAGCCAGCTTGTAGCAGACACGTCCCCACCACCTGCTACCTCCAAAGTGCTGGGATTACAGACGGACTGCCACGCCAATATGCCTTTTTTATATGGGTGCTGAGGATCCAAACTCTGGTCCTCATGCTTGTATGGCAGCAAGTTCTTTATCCACTGAACCACTCCTCAGCCTTTCCTTGTGTGTATGGAGATAAAGGCCGGCCCCAAATTCCCACACTCAGATGAGTTCCTTGTCTCTTAAACACCTGGCATCACAGGAATATGCTATACATATCTCAGCTTTGATTTTCATTTTTTTTTTTTTGAGACAGGGTTTCTCTATGTAGCCCTGGTTGTCCTGGAACTCACTCTGTAGAACAGGCTGGCCTCCAACTCAGAGATTCATCTGCCTCTGCCTCCCAAGTACTGGCATCAAAAGCATATAATACAATATAATACTGCTCGGCCCAGCTTTCATTTTCTAGTTTGCAAAATAATTTATAGGGTTACTGTGAATATGTAACATGTGTGGTGTGGTCTGAATATGTACTATAGATCTATAGATGCATGATTTGAATGCTAGAGCTGTTTTGGGAGGTTCTGAAAATGTAGGAGGTGGGCTAAGCTGGAATAAGCAGTTCCCTGAGGTGCGCTCGGGACTGTGTTATTCCTGGAGCTGTTTCCTATCCTACTTCCTATTGAATTACTATACTCCCTCTGACAAATGTTAACTGCTCTGCCTGACTACATCCTCCCTGCTAGGACATACATAAGTCTTTCAATCTGTGAGCAAAAATATTCAACTTTGAAGTAGCTTCTATTAGATATTTTGGTCATAAGGACAAAAAGGAACAATAATCATACATAAAAATCTAGAAATGATTTCTTGGTTTATGTTACCGTAAACTATCTTCAGGATAGCGTTGTCCTACTGCTTCTTGGAGCTGGACATTAAGAAAAGACACATTCTGCCAGGTTTCCTTTTCTCTTATTTTATCAAAAATTGAAGTATAGAAGTCATACATGGTATCTCCACCTTCCATCAAGAAAAAATTCCTCATGGCCTGCAAGTATTCCACCAGCCTTGAAACAAAGAGAAGACATGTAAGTGAACACATCTTATGACTGTACTGTGAAATTCTAGAAAAACACCAGACTTATACACCAACAGTCATTTGTCAGACAGATGTGTGTAAAATATTCACTAAAATTAGAAATATTCATTCTTCTCAAAAACTTGGATAAATCACAAAAATGAAACAAAATTAATTAAAATTCCACCATCAAAGTATTTACTTAGTTACTATATGGAATATTTCACTTTAGTCTTCTGCTAAGCATTATTAAGGAAAAGACAGATTCTACCATATTAAATATTCTACTTATTAACCTCTGTAACTTAATATGCTGGTTAAACTTGACACACCTTGGATCATCCTGGAATAGGAAGCCTCAGTTAGGAAAATCCCTCAGTAAGCCTGGCCTGTAGGCAAGTCTGTGAGGGTATTTTTTTGATTCATAATTGATAAGGAGGGCCCAGTCCACTGTAGATGATGCTACCTCTCTCTGGGTTGGTGGTCCTGGGTTATATAAGAAAGTAGGCTGAGCAAGCCGAGGGTCTCTGCTTCAGCTCTTGCCTCCAGGTTCCTCCTTTGTTCTCCATCAATGATGAAATGTGAGCTGTAAGCCAAATATATCCTTTCCTTCCTAGTTGCTTCTGGTCAGTGTTTTAATAGCAATTGAAAACAGACTAGGACCCTTAATTCTATAAACTTTATGCATGGACACGAGTAAGTTGGAGTTGGAACTAGTTATCTATTACCAAGTAACTTATATTTTTCTTCTGAGAGTACACTGTGCACATTTTGAGGGTTTCTTTCTTTCTTTTGGTATATATTTTGACACAGATCCTCAGATAATTAAAGTTACAATATATTTAAATCTTGACGGTTAATTAATCTTTTCAAAAAAAGATTGTTAACAAATACATATACACTTTGTAAATAAAGTTTGCTTGGAATATAGACTTCAAAAATTATTCTACAGAAGGTTCTACACTTGACTTTCAGTATCCCAACACATAGACACAAAACCAAAAAAGAATGAAAGAAGATAAAAAAGAGGAAAAGGAGGGAAAAAAATCCACTGGTTATTAACAACTTATTACTTCCAGAGCTAAATTGCCTTTTTCTTTTTTTTACCTGAAATCTCTCTTTAAGGTTTGCATGAGATTTCCACAGCAATGTAGATACTGTTTATCAATGTGAGGATAGAGGCAAGACCTCAGCGTTAATTCAAAAGTCTGGCAGGTCACAGATTCTGATGATCTATCCACACATATGTCACCACCAGCAAACTTCTCGTGAAAGTCACTCTGCTCCAAATACAACCTTCAATATTAAAATGTAAATAAGTAATTTTTATGGGTTGTTGTTGATAGAATTCTAATAAACCAAAACCTAGAGATCCATTTTTACCTTTAGCTTCAGATTATCAATCATTATAGAAAGAAACCTTTTTTTTCCCCAGAACATCCTTTCTAGATCACTGCTGCCATTAGGGTCAGTGTGTTGGAATTAGTCCTTCATTAGTGCTACACACACACAGTGACTGGTATTAATGAAGGGCATTATTGACTCATTCCACTGGAGTTAAGTTCCTCACAGCGTTCTACGCCCCAAACACATGTAATACAGAGGGAGGCAGTACAGAGCCTATCTGGACCTTTCAGAGGCATATTCTAGGTGAGCAATGATATTCCTAGGGGGTGTTAGGGTACAAGAAAGATGTCAGCTGAGTCACATCTGTATGCTTTCACAAACAAGGGAGCATAACTATACACCGGCCATAGGTGAACATAACATCTTGTAGCCCATCTGTTAGAAAGAAAAAGGGTTTTGTTTTTAAGGAGGGAAAGATGCACCTGGCAGAAACAACTACAAAGCATTACACAGACGTTGCTAGCTCAGTCACTGAAATATGGTGTGTATGTTATCACCTTGCAAAGTTGATGGCCAGCAGTGGGTCATGAATATCATCTAGCTCAAGATGCCTTTCAGCAATGGACTGCATCTTTATTAGGTTCTCTTTGGTTGTTTGCTCTTCATTAAGAATATGTGGAGCAGAATCTTCTCCATGTTGAAGACGTAACTGTATAGATTCCAGAAAGAGGGTATATAAGCTTTTTCTTTCTGCATCTGAAATACAAATATGTAGGATGAATTCTGTTTCCCAAACTAGTTTCAGTAAGTTTCACGGGCTGGAGAGAGAAAAGCAGTGAAGCATTCTCCCTGCTCTTCCAGGTGATCAGTTTGGTTCCCAGTGCTCACATCAAAAATCTCACAACTGCCTGTTAACTAACTTCAGCGGCAGAGGATCTAATGCCTTCCTTCTTCTGGTCTCCGCCATCATACCTACCTGTGGCACAGACATAATATATTTTAAAAAGGTTGACTATGTTGGGGTGGAGAGGAAGAGATGACTTAGCTGCTAAGAAAGCATGCTGTTTCTGCAGAGGACCCTAGTTTCGTTTTCAGCACCCACTTCAAGTGGTCCACAACCACATGTAACTCCAGCTTTGAGAAATCAAATGCTGAGTCGGAGAGATGGTTCAGCAGTTAAGAACAGTTGATGTTTTTCCAGAGGTCCTGCATTCAATTCCCAGCAACCACAGGGTGGCTCACAACAATCTATAATGAGATCTGATGCCTTCTTCTGACATGCAAAGAGAACACTCATATACATAAAATAAGTTATTAAAAAAAAGGGAAAGAAATCCAATGCTCTCCCATGCCCTCTCTGGCCTTCTTAGGCATACACATACATAGATGACATACAAAATACAGACACATAGACACACATACACACACACACCCCACATGCGTGAGCGTGGAAATAAAAATAAATGTTAAAAATGTTTAAGAATGAATTTCATCTTTATAGAGCGTGATAGTTTTCTATTATCTATGAAGACCTATTGTTTTTAACTTTACAGTACATCAAAACCACTTTTTATTCTCAGTTAAATGGAACATTTCCAACTAACTATCATGCTACATAGGCTAATTTGGTGAACAAAATAATCGTTGAAGCAGAGTACTTAAAGTTCAGTTACTACCATACTGTATAAGATCAGAGGAAGTCTTAGAGGAGTCAATTTCACTGGAAAAGACACTCTCAACACTGGCCTATTATAGTTTGTTAAAAAAGAAATCTTCCACAAGGCAAACATATTAAGGTAGATATGGTAGAATAAAATAATTAACAGAGTAAAAAAATATTAAAGTTAATAAAAAAATAATTAATGGAGTATTGAGGTCATTTAAAACTCAAACAATGTAGACCTCATTCAAGTCTTTTCAGCTTATAAAGCTTAAGTAAATTACTTAATTATATCCTCCAAAAAAGATTAAAAAGAAAAAAAATCCTTATGAGGACTGTCTGAACTGAATAACCAAGTTCAAACTTGCCAGGGTTCATTCATAAGTGAAATAGTGTACCACATTAAATATGCCAGAGGCACTCGATCCTGTCAAGTGCTGACTCTATCTTAGACCAAAGAGAAAAGAGAAAGGAAAGAAAACTGTAGGACCATGGCCAATTCATTGTATTAATCACATATAGTGTGTGTTGGAGTTCAAGGATAAGGCCATCAAGAAACTTGGGGGGCTGGAGAGATGGCTCATTGGTTAAGAGTAGTTGTACTTACATAGAACCCAGGTTCAATTCCTAGAACCCTCATTGCAACTTAAAATTTCAGGAAATAGATCACACCCATTTCTGACCTCTGTAGGTACCAGACATACAAGTAGTACACAGACATACATGCAAGCAAAACAGTAATACACATAAAATAAATGACATAGTTGAGGCAAGTGCCATCAGGGACAGTTCCAAAGCAAATGTCTTCAACCCTATTTGCTTGGCAAGCTCCACGTTAAGGTGGATTTCTGTATGGGCTGTGCCATCCACAGCTAAGTAGTCCAGTAACTGTCTCATGAAGCCCTGAAGGACCAAACATCTCACCACAATTCAGACCTGCTGGTGCTGCCCCATGACTTCCACCAAACCCTATGGAAAGACCTGGTGTCATAAGGACAGAAGAAATATCTTCTGGGAAAAAGAAAAGCAAATGGAAATTATATTTAAAAGAATAAAAAAACGGCAGACAATTATTTTTAAAGAAACAGTCCTAAGAAACTGACAATGACAAAAAATGCCAACAGAACTTGCCAGTAACTTTCTAAACAGCACTGACAATTTCCAAGGAAGATAAATTGGACTTTCTATTAAGAATAGCACTATTTAATTCAATCTTGATGATATAGATTGCTACCATTGCTCTTGGATACTCAACTGATGTCAAGACTATTGCCTAAGACACTACTTTGTAGGCATAGTGAAATCAATCTCAAACTGACAGAAAACTCACTGGCTAGCTTTTATGGTAGTAGAAGGTGCCGGAGAAGAAAAACTATCAACAGCCTTATTTAGTGCTGGACCCTGAATGCTGCAAATCCAATCTGTCAGGAAAGACATGCACAGAAATATAATAGTTGCATAGAGTTTGTGTGGTTAACCTGCATCTTTGGGGATGGATCTATAGGAAGAAATTTATGTTGGTACTGAAAACTTGGTCAAAGACATAGGGCTCATTCACATGGTTATAAACCCTATGGGGAACCTAGTATTTGTTTTGCTAAAAGGCCATGTTGTCAAATTGCCTTCTAAACATTTTTACTAATATTTAGTACTGTTTAGTAATACCTAGTAGTATTTAGTAATAAGGGTAATATTTATTAATATTATACCAATATGCCTTGGTTAGGGTTTTTATTGCTATGTTAAATACCATGACCAAAGCAACTTGGAAACAAAGGGTTTATTTAGCTTGCAGTCATACTCCATCAAGAAGGGAACTCAAGGCAGGAGCTGAAGAAGCAGCCACAGAGGAACGCTGCTTGCTGGTTTGTTCCCCATGGCTTCCTCAGTCTGCTTTCTTAAAAAACTCAAGACTATCTGCACAGGGTTGGCACCACCCACACTGGGCTGTTCCCCCATATCTACCAATCAGTCATCATAATAATAATCCCAGACTTGTCTATAGACAGTTTTCTGAATTTGTGAATACATGTTCTCAATATATAGTCCCACTTTTCAAATGACTCTAGCTAGTGTTAAGCACTAGACAAAACCCTGACCACACCACCACAGACCTCAACCTTGGTCAAATAAGCTTCTTTTTTCGCAGGTGGTGGTTAATGCAGAAACCCTTAAATATTCAAAGTGATAAGACAAAGTGACTAACTGTTCAGGCACCCACGGGACACGTGCATCGATCTCACCTCCCTGTGCTAGCTCAGAGAATATCCAGGGTGAGAGGGTGGAGAAAATGTAAGCGCTAAAGGATAGAGTTTTGAGAAATGCTGCCTTATGGACAAGATATGGCCACTGTACTCATCTACCGAGTCACAGCAGCAGTGGTCACCTGCACAAAACCAAGCCAGCTAAAAATGAGGGAGAGGCTCCTGAGGCCCACTCCAAGTGGAGGAGCTATTATAGGTTAATGGTTACTGAGGGAGAGTAACTTTTTCTTGGGGGTGTGGTCAATGTTAGGTTATCCATACCTTGTATCTCTAAGTAGAGCTAATTAGACTCAGTGAGTTATAAAAACATACTGCTAAGAGGAATGCTAAAAGTTGGGAGGGAGGTATGTTGGGGGAAGCTCGGGAAGAGATGGACAAGGGAACACTGAGAGGTGAGTATCAAAATATATTGTATAAATGTATTAAAGTTCAAAAGAAAAAATTTTATTTAAATAAACCAGGGTGATGTTTGGGTATGCTGGTGTGCACCTTCAATCCCAGCACTCAAGAAGCAGGGGAAGGAGGATTTCTGAGTTCAAGACCAGCCCGATCAACACAGTGAGCTTTAGGACTATGGCTACGTAGAGAGATGCTGTCTCAAAAAACCAAAGCAAGCAAACCAACAGAAAGCACAGTGCTAATTTCTACGGACATAAACAGGCGTGGTCATTTGTATCTGAGGATGACAACAGTGAATGGGAACGTTAAAGCAGGCCAGAGAAGACATGCACAGGAGAGACAGGCTACCTCTGGCCGCTGCCTGACACGCGGAGCCCTCTGCACAGTTGAGGTTCTTCAGCAGCTGCATTGACTTGCCAGCCATTATGATCTGCTTCAGGACAGGCTTGAGGAAGGACACCATGGTGTGTTGTCTGCTAGAGGGCCCCTGGTCACTGCCAGAGCTGGCACTGGCACTGTCACTCACTTTGTCTTCATTCTCTGTCTTCTCAGATACGCTATACAGTGTGTATGTTGCATACCAGAAGTCTCTGTGATTTACCGGAACATTTTTATTCCTAAGGAGATTCAAAAGCATTTTAAGTGTTAATTTATGTTCCTTTAAAATAACAGTATACTTTGTTTTAGTTTAGGTTAGTTGTTCAGACATTCTGTACTGTAGCAATATCAACTGCTAGTAAAATGATCTTCAATATAGAATAATTTTTATCCATTCTCATTCAGTTTAATATACAAAAATAAGTACTCTCAATTAAAATTTAAATGAAATATTTTCCTGAATTGGAATTAAACTGAATATGAACTACTTTAGTTCCCTTTAGTAAAGCACAAAACAGTTTCCATTCCAGCTTATGAGTTTGTTCAGAAAAGTCAATTAACTAATGGGAAACTGCTATAAGTGGATTAACATTTTCTTTATTTGCTTCAATAAATATTATATTAAGAAAATATGTAGCTTATTTTAAGAAATAAATGCCTCAAAGTCATATTCTATACTATTGTCATGTTACTGATAACTTACAATAGAGGTAGGTTATAATGTGATCTTGGTTCATCTCATAGAAAGCATTTAAATTCCATTCAAAAATATAAATTACTATGAAAAGATGTGAACTGCCCTAAAACTCAAGGATATTTTCAACTGGTTGGGACCTGACATCTCCTAATAAAGAAGCAGCAGGACAGGCCTGTACTATCAGCAACCCACCCTCTCAGTTGCATGTACAAAGATTTTAGTTTGATGTGGTTATCAAGTAAATGACAGCTTCCATCCAGCATCCCCTGAACTCTATGCAAAGCCTCACCTCTGTATGATAAACTCCCTTGCACCATCCCACAGGTGTCCATGGACGATCCATTCATCTACAGTCTGTAGGTAGGGCCTCACTGTTTCCACCCAGAGAGAGAACAGGAGGGAGACCTAAGGATGAGACCTTGCCTGGTTAGTCTTCAGAGCTCTTCTCACTAGGCTAAGATCAACTTTAAACATTTCAAAGTGCCTTTAAAAAGTGACTGTATTCCTATATGTTTTGGAATGAAGAAACTGAAATTCTCAAAATGTAAACTATAAGATCTTTATTTGGAGATCCATCTAAATATGGGATAAATATAACATTCATTATTCCTACGAGAACCCTCCTACACTGATTTGTTTTTTGTTAGCTGGACACAAGCTAGAGTCATCTGGAAAAAGGGAACCTCAGCTGAGAAAATTTGTCCATCAGACTAGCCTTGCAGGCAAGTCTGTGGGGGTATTTTCCGGATTAATGATTGATGTGGAAGATCCAGTTAACTGACAGTAGTAGTACTAGTCTTAAGCAGGTAGTTCTGTGTTATATAAAAAGCAAGTCACGAGGAGCAAACCAGTAAGCAGCATTCCTCCAAGCCTCCCACCTCTGCTCTGCTCCTGCCTTGACTTTCTGCCCTGGATTCCTTAGATGATGTATGTAACATGGATGTATAAGCCAAACTCTTTCCCTCTAAGTTGCCTTTTGTCAAGGTGTTTATCACATCAAGAGAAAACAATTTAACACAGAAACTGTACCAGAGAGTAGACTATTGGTATGTGTGACCTGACTATGTTGTTTTGGGGAAGACTGTAGAAGGACCTTGGAAGTTTGGTATGAAAAAGCCAGAGTACTTATGAGTTTAATGGACGTGTAGGAGCTCGACAGGGAAGAATGCTAAGAGAAATGCAGATGATGGAAACCTGGCTTGTGAATTTAGCAGGAAGTTTGAGATTCCTTCTAATACTCTATTGGGGACATTCACATGATATATGTAAATTAAGAATCTGTGGTTTCCGGTCAGCTGGGACTAAAGAATCAACTGTGATTAATAGATCAGCAACACTGAGTCAAAATCTTCAGGGAGTATTTCCTTGGGGTAAGAACACAGAAACTGTGGTCCAGAGGGGGTCAAGGCTGCATCTCATGCTGGCAGATTAACCTGTGGCACAAGCCATGAAGAAAAGGATATGGCAAGCAAGAGACTTTTTTAGAGATGGCCCATCGCTTCTCGGCCTTTTGGCTAAGATCAAGTGTAGAGATAGCCCACCATTTTGCATGACTAAAATGGATGAGCTGAGAGGCAAGGATCCCAGATACCTTGTCCAGAACTGCTTCTTGCTGCTGATATGCCTTTTCTGCCACTATTACATAGCCTAATGATTCCTGGGCATCAGCTCGCCCTATTGGGCAGATTTCCTGAAGATCAATATGAAGATATATTTCAAATAATAATGCTGCATAGATCTATTAATGACTTTATAGAATTCCTGATTTGATTAAAATAATTTTAGGAAAAAAGTTTGAGGAGATGGTTTTGTTTTGCCAGAAAGATGTAATCAAGTTAAAATCAAGAATAGAAAGTGCCTCCCCCTCCTAAGATAGTAAGCAAAGGCTGCAGAATAAAGAATACAATGAACTTTCATAAATTGCACTAAGAAGACAAATAGGCTTGGGACAAATCTGTGATCAAGGATAATATTCATTCTACGTCAGTTCCAAGGATGAGGCTACACATTTGCACTATGATAAAGCAAGGCCATGTGAAACTATTGTTTTCAACTTATAATGAAACACTGCTTTGAACTTATTATTGATGTCCCTCTGTAATGCCCTTTTGTGTAAATTTTATCTGTGAGGTAATTTAATAAAGAACTTTTGTCTAAGAAGCTATAAAAATGCTGAGAAAAAAATAAAGTGTGGCTGTTGGTACTCTGCTATATGTATATATGTATGTAAATGTGTATGTTTGTATGTATACATGTGCACTTTCGAAACTGATGAAATAGGTGGTTGGGTGCAGCCAAGACAGAGAGCGAGCGAGAGGAAAGAGAGATATTGATTTTGTGTGTGTGTGTGTGTGTGTGTGTGTGTGTGTGTGTGTGTATGTATGACTTTTTATCCTTTTCTTTCTTTCTCACTGGCCACTTAAAAGTTAAAAGCAGGCAAGAAGCCTGGCCCCAGATATTTAAGTTTTGCTATGGTCAGCGTTATTAGTGCTGATCCTATAAGTCCCCTGCAGTTGAGGGCGGTGTGGGGGAGGGGGTGGGATGCAGGGGGCACAGGAACCAGCTACTATTAACACCAAGCCCAATTGCAGATGCCACATCTTGCTACCTTCCTCAGTATACCTGGATACAGATCTGACCTTTGACAAACTTGGTCATGTGGTACTGGTTTTAAAGTCATGAAGGCTTCATGGAGAGTAGCTGATGCTTGTACTACAAGAAGCAAGGGGCCACTGGTGATAGTACAGCCTCAGTTGCAGAGAGAGAGGTGGAGGCTTGACACCTTTTGGAAGAACCAGAGTCCCTCAAGAGAGGCCAGAAGGCTACTGGTGAAAGTGGAACTCCAGCACTGGAGATTCCAGAAGGGTGGGACAACTGCTAAGCATAATAATGGCTGTGTAGTGAAGCTCACCTGAACGCATAAGATGAGCTTTTGTGCTTTAAATAGCAAAACCCAAGAGGCGGAGATGCCTAAGCTCTTTGGAGCCCAGAAAATTGTGACTGAATCCCAGATGCAGGGCACTGATTTGCAGTGTTTACTTTATACTACTAAGAATTTGGGAAAGTGGTGGCTCACACCTTTAATCCCAGCACTTGGGAGGTAGAGATAGGCGGATTTCTGAGTTCCAGGCCAGCCTGGTCTACAGAGTGAGTTCCAGGACAGCCAGGGCTACACAGAGAAACCCTGTCTCAAAAAAAAAAAAAACAAAAAACAAAAACAAAAACAAAAAAAAAAAACAAAAACAAAAAAATAGATAAATATAAAGAAAAAAATAGAATTTGATTTTGCTTTGTTCATATGATGGCGGTGCCCTGGTTCCTCCCTCTTAGAGTAAGACATAACTTATTTTGAGCATATAGGAGGACACAACAGATTTTAGAGAGACTTTATGTTTTAAAGAGACTGAATTTTTGAAGTTATACTGTTTTATGTTGTAATGATAAGATCTTAGGGACAAGAAAGCAAAGGTTATGGTTTAATATTGACATATTTGTGCATCAAATGGATAAGAGGTCAACTGTGCTAGTTAGCTTTTGTCAACTTGACACAGCTATGGTGGGAACCTCAGTTAAGAAAATGCTTCCATCAGATTGCCTGTAGGCAAGGCTGTGGGGCATTTTCTTGATTAGTGATTGATGTGGAAGGTTCCAGCCCCTTCGGGATGGTGTCACCCCAGGCATGTGGTCTTATGTTGTTTAATAAAGCAGGCTGAGCAAGCCACAAAGAATAAGCTACTAAGCAGTATTCTATGTTTTCTGTTCCAGTTCCTGCTGTTAGGTTCCTACGTTGGTCCCAGATACTTTCCCTCAACGATGTTCTAGTAAGTTTAAGTGTTTAAGCCAAATAATCCCTTTTCTCCACTAGTTGCTTTCAGTAAAGGTGTTTATCAGCAACTGAAAGCAAGCTATGTTATCTCTTTGAATGAAGATCAGATTTTGAACTTGAGACAGCCAAGGCAGAGGCATATGGCGGCACTGTCTACACAGTATCATTAGTAAGATGTCAACCAAGAATGAGAAAATGGGGCTGGTGAGATGGCTTAATGGTGATACTGCTGCCAAGTCTGATAACCTGAATTTGATCCTACTAAGTTCCTCAAGTCCTCTGACCTCCAGAGGCATGCTGTGGCACATGTGTTCCCATTCCTACTCCCAAATAAATAAAAATAAAAAATGAGAATTATCTTATTCTCTTCTGGTTACTAATAGGAAAAATACTGCATGAAAGAAAAAAGTCAAATTCCTTTATGTACTGAACTTCGACACTGAAATGGAAAGAAGACAAAAGTCCCACCAACCACTGCAACACATGAGTAACTTACCAACCAGTCTCTAGTTGGATTTGTACTTATCAACAATTATGAAAAAAGTATGTATGACAAAATTTATCACCCTAGTCTCTATTTTTGATATGGTCTTCCCATGTAGCCCAGTATCACCTCAAACTCACAACCCTCTGGCCTCGGCCTCCTGACTTTACATGCTCACAACTATCTTAAGTCATTTAATATGTAAGTTCGGTAGCATTAAATACATGTATACTGAAAATTTCACACTCCCAGCTCCTAGAAGTCTGTTACACACTGTGGCTACTTTAGACACTCCATGTCAGACTTGTGATTTCTTCCCTTTTCAGAAAGGGTCTTACTACATAGCCCTTGATGGGCTGTAACTTTCTTATATAGACCAGGCTAGCCTTCAACTCAAGACACCTGCCTATTACTGCCTCCTGAATACAGGGATTAAAGGTGTGTGCCACCATTGCTGGCTGTGTTTTATGTAAAAAGAGTGTTTTTTTTAAAATAATTATCTATATAAGCCACATAAGTATTTTTCACTTCTTGCTTTTCTTTTGCTTCATCATTCTGGTTCTTTTGGTAACTAGTAAGCTAGCCACAAATTTGGAAGCTGTGAAACTTTGAACTGCCTGGCCTACCATGACTTAAACATCATTTAACAAGGTTATCCTCTATCATTTCATCGTAAACTTTAGTTCATCCAGAAGTCCAACATACAGTTTGTTCAGAGGCTTCTCCAACATTGTCATATTCAAGAATGGCCTTGTACAGGGTGTTAAGCAGGTGAGATGCCCGGACGACATTGCGAGTATCAGGTGGAACTTCTGCCACTCCAGTACTAAACACTTTGTCCAGGACCTTTAGCTGCGCCAATCGAGGTGCCAACTTGTTCACCACTATTGCAAGTGTTATTGTTGTATCTGTTAAGTATCAACAAATCAAACTGAATAGCAAGGAAAGACATCTGTGACCAACATATAATACTGATGCTGATAATGTTATTTCTTTGACATATGGAAAGGCATATCCAGATGGAGGGTGGTACATTTTAATATCATATCTTTTCTTAAGTATTGTTTTTTTAAAGATTTATTCATTATCATGTATACAGCATCCTGCCTGTATGCATGCCTATAGACCAGAAGAGGGCATCAGATCTCATAGATAGTTATAAGCTACCGTGTAGTTCCTGGGAATTGAACTCAGGACCTCTGGAAGAGCAGCCAGTGCTCTTAAACTCTGAGCCATCTCTCCACACACCTTAATATCATATCTTAATACCATTATCTTTAATATCCTATCTTCCTTAAAGGAGGAACTTCCATAAGCCAGGAAGAGAAAGATAATTCAGACAAAAATAATGTATATGGGAACTGACAAATATCATAAAAGACTAGTGGTCTTTAATGTAATAGAAGGGCACTAAACTTCACTTAAAGAACATAAACTAAAATTACACATGGTAAAGCTACAAGAAGGCAGCTCAACCAAGTTCTCGAATGGCAGTGACACAGCTCCTTATCCTGAACATCAAAGCAGTTGCATAGTTCTATATATGTGGTAAACTGGCACATCGCAGAGATGCTATGCCTCCCCACACTGCAGGTCCTGCTAATGTGCTGCAGTGACACAGCAGTTTCCTAGCTGGCTCTATGTTATAATTATGGAAACAAGCAAACATGCGCACTCTTTGTGCTATTCTGGCCTTAAAAAACAGTAATAGTAAAATAGAAAATTAAAGGCGGAAAACCAAAAACCACACACTAGTTGACCATTTTACACCTGTGAAATTTGCAAAGAACAAAAGTTTAGCAATACATAACAAGACCCTGCTGGCAAAAGCATAAACATCTATATTTTTTGGTAGAGAAATACAGAAAAATCTAGCAAAAGTCACACGTTATCAGCTCTTTGATGTATCAGTTCCATTCTGCATGTGTGTAACTTCTGCAATGCCTAAGAGGTAACCACTGCAGGTACTGGTAACAGCAGAGCAGAGACAGTCCAAATGTCCACCACTGAGAACTGGGTGTGGTATGGACAAAACAGGTTTTTTTGTAAAAAGAAATGAGAGAGCTCTCTATGCACACAAAGTACTCTCTAAATGGATGTATGGAAGCTGCCTGTCTTGGGAGGGGATCTGAAACAAGAAAAAGTGATCACTGTAAGTTGTTTGGTATTTTTTGGGTTTTTAGAGACAAATGACTCAAAAATTTAAGGTAGCTTCAAAATTTTTTAACATTTTTATTACATTTACTAATTTGTGCTTGTATGTGTGTGTGTGTGCCATAGTGAAGGAACTGGTTTTCTCCTCTATCATGCTATCTTGCAGGTTCTACAGATTAAACTCAGGCTGTAAGGCTTGGTGACAAGTGCCTTTATCTGTTGTGCTATCTCTCCAGCCCTAAAATCACTTTAAAAATTAACATATTCATAAAAATTACTTATTCGCTATGTAATTTTTAAACATTTTATCAGTAACTGAATAGCTTTAAAAATATTCAAAATGAGTTAGGTAGTTTATGAATTAAAAAAAAAAAAGATGACCTACCACTACTGATGACACACTTCTCAATCTCTGTAAGCTCCTTCTTGAAGTTAATGAAGTATTTGTAGAGGGCCCACATGAAGGCCTGGTAGGTTCTAAAGGGAGCGTCAGGTGGCTTCTTAGGTATGGGACCATTTCCCGGTGATGAACTTTCAGAGCTGTGCCCCATGACTTCATCAATGAACTCCTGGAGCCGAAACACAACCTGGCCATATGCTGCTATTTGTTCCAGCACAGATCGTAAACAGTTCTACAACAGAAGTCAAGTATAAATATTTAAAGCTGGACTCCCACAAATGGTCAATTGTAAAAGAAACTGTGTGATACATGACAAAGTAACATAATGAATTTAGTTCATATTTAAAAAAAGCAGTGAGCAATTTGTACACACTACAGAATTATGGTTTATACTTTTTAAAAACACATAAAATACAGAAAAAAATAGTTACAGTATATAGCTTTCTCAATATAGAATATATGAAAAAAGAAAGTTGACAAATACAAAGGTGGGCACTCTCAGCCAACCACTGGACTGAGCACAGGGTTCCCAACAGAGAGGAGCTAGAGAAAGACCCAAGGAGCTGAAGAGGTTTGCAGTCCTATAGGAGGAACAACAATATGAACCACCCAGTATCCCCAGAGCTCCCAGGGACTAAACCACCAACCAAAGAGTACACATGGAGGGAACCATGGCTCCAGATGCATATATAGCAGAGCCTTGTTGGACATCAATGAGAGGAGAGACCCTTGGTCTTATGAAGGTTTGATGCCCCAGCATAGGGGAATGTTAGGACAGGGAAGCAGGAGTGGGTGGGTTGGAGTGCAGGGGGAAGGGAGATGGGATAGGGGGTTTTTGGAGGGGAAACGAAGAAAGATAACATTTGAAATGTAAATAAAGAAAATATCTAATAAAAAAAGAACAAAGAAAATTAAATAAAAATTAAATGTCACAAATATGTAAGAACTGGTTAAGCCCTGTAATGATGCACAATTTAATTTTGCTTTTTTAGAATTTTTACTCTATTCAATAAATTTGATAATGTAAAATGCTCTAAAAGTATATTAGCAACATTTAAAAGACTTCTGCTTAATTTTAAATTTAATTTTTAAGCGACAATAAACAGATACTTACATATGTCAAATGAGTTACGATAATATTGTTTCTCACAGTTACCTTCCCATCTATCAACTGAAATATAAACAGCTTTTTTACCCCTGAAAGTAACCTGAAATGAAATAAAAAAAGATCAAGACCAATATGCTTGAAGTTTATTAAAATAATCATTAAAGTATAACTGAGAAATTTATTTTGAAAATTCAGAATTGGGAGACAAAATGGGTCAATTGCACAAAAATGGGAAGATTGTCAAACTTCACAGGATTAAGATTCAAGATATTTCAGCATCATTTTAGAAGTTCAATTCGCCCCCCTACATACACATAGACACACACAATTGTTAAATTCCTGAAGATACAAAGAGACCCCAGCATGTCTAAAACTGTCAGAATGTTGATAGAATGGTAGTGCCATCTGGACCCAGAGGCTCATCAGAGGCTGCAACAGACTTACAGTGTTGGGTACCAGCACAGACAACTCTCACGGACATCAAGTCAAAGTGAACTCTCACTTTCATTTCAAGTGAAAGCAGTCAGCAGCAAACCTTGCTTTAAATTCAGATATTCAAAAATGATAGCCTAACTCAATCCCAAATTATTTAAAATAGGAAAAGAATATATCAAAATTACACAATCTTCACAGTGAAATTCATCCCTAAGGCCAATTTCTAGCCTCCAAGTAGAATTTGAGTATGTTCCTTAAAAACAGAACAAAACAATTTTACTTCTCAATAATACAATCTCCCAGGCTGATGCGTCTTACCATAGAGTTTCCCGAATGACCTGTGTCTCAGTAACCACCACCCTGTCATCTGGAACATACAGTGGATCACTGCTGTACAGGTGTTGGTCCCTATTAAAGAGCAAACATCAAAGATCAACAGAAAAGTTTTAAGTAAAATTACTTGCCTCAATGAATATACGCAACTTTATACTCAGCAATTAACAAATAAACACAATAAATGCCTTAAATTCATTCCACATTTGTTTTTCAGATTCACTGAAATCTTTTTAGTGAGGCATGTTCAGAGCAATTACAATTGTTTTATCTTTTAATCAACTGCTTAAAACTATGCAAGTTTTTAAACATTAGTGTATTTTTATAGTAAGTGCACTAAAATAGAAATTAGATACAGGCTAGCATACACCAATCTACTTAAATGGAAGATAAACATAGTACCACTAGTAATTTCATGATATTAAATATTAGAAATTGCTCAAGGGAGGTAAGGCTTAGCTCAGCAAAATAGTGCTGTCTAATGTGTCTAAGACCTTCAATTCATCCTCAGCATGATGTTATGCACTCTTGCATACATTCCACTACAATTGTTTAAACTGACAAGTTTATTTAGAACACAAATCAAAGTTCTAAGCTTAACCATCAAAGTTTGTTCTGTCACTATATTAAACAAGAACTTTAGCTTACCAGACAGCAGCTAAATTGGAGTGTAAATGAGAACTGTGTGGAATTCGGGAGCGCCTGGTTGTCCAGTACTGATGGACTACATGCTGTTCCAGCCAGCTCCGGCTATCTGGCTCATCTGCCACAAAACGTGGAATATATATCAATTTTTATAGTGACTAGTTACTTTCATCTCCTCCTGACTAAAAGTGTAGTTCCCTTGGGATGAAACCCTGTCTATGAGGGCCCTCCCATGGCCACAGTCCAGTCTGTGACAGGGCTGAACTAGATTTACTCAAGTTGTCACAAAGATAGAAGGTTTAAGAATCAGAAGGACCAGGGGTGCAGTGTACGCCTTTAATCCCTGCACTTGAGAGGCAGAAGCAGGAGGATCTCTGAGTTTGAGGCCAATCTGGTCTATAGTGAGTTCTAGGGTAGCCAAGACTACACAGAGAAACCCTGTCTTGAAAAACCAAAAGAATTAAAAGGAGGGGATAAAACTGTGAATGCTTACAAATTAATACTAATCACTTACATAAAAAGCCCAAAGAAGCCAACAAACTATTAAGTTTACAATGAAGATTCACCCAGAATGCCCAACATAGACAAACCACAGAAACCAACAGTGTTCTTCTATGCCCATGTAAACAAAGTAACACAAATCGCTTAAGATTCACAATAAAAATGCTAACAGACACAGAAATCACTAGATGAATATTTGAGAATATAACAAAGAACATTACCAATAAACAAACAACTCACAAATCTTAATAGGATTGGGGGTATGCTCAGTCGCAGAGCACTTAATTAGCATTCACAAAGTCATATGTTTACTTCCAAGTAAAGTCTAACATAATACAAGATAATTAGAAAAAAAAGGAGGTACTGTCAGCTTCCTCAAGTTAAGTCTATAAATTTACTAAAGCCCTAATTAAAAACCCAGTTGGAGCCGGGCAGTGGTGGCGCACGCCTTTAATCCCAGCACTTGGGAGGCAGAGGCAGGCGGATTTCTGAGTTCGAGGCCAGCCTGGTCTACAGAGTGAGTTCCAGGACAGCCAGAACTATACAGAGAAACCCTGTCTCGAAAAAACCAAAACAAACAAACAAAAAAAACCCAGTTGGAATTATTTGTCACACTGCTTCTAAAATGCCCATAGAAGAGTATGAGTTCACAAAGAGATAAGGCAATTTTGAAAAGCAGTGGACAGGATATGTATTTCATATATTAAGACAGAAAACCACAAGCTACAAAACCACAAAGTCTGTCCCTGGGTAGACAACACTAAAGTGGCAGAAGATATGTATTAAAGTACAAAGGAGAACCTGATGCATAATCAAGATAAAACCATCACCCAATGATGCTGCTAGGAAAACTGTCTCGAGATGGTAAAAAAATAAACTGAACTCTTGAATCTCATGGCATATAAAAAGCAGACTTTGGAGACATCTAATGATCCAAATGTGATCCTATCCAGAGTCTAGTCAGGTAAGTGTAGTCTTCATCTCTCATTAAGGAAAGCTCTCTTTGCAACAGATGGAGACAACTATAGAAAAAGACAACCAATCAAAATGCAGATTTGTAGAGCCCAGTCCCAACTGATGCATCTACAAGACTCCTGCACCTAAGGCCTAGAGACCACTGCAGAAGAGGAGGCAGAAAGACTGTAGAAACAGGGAGTTCGCTCTGAAGTTGTCTCCTAGGAGTGTCAGTAAATCCCCTCATAAAGTCTCACTAACATGGCTGCCTGAACATGACTTGAACAAGGACACCACCAACCGAGATGCTAATGTGGATTTGAGAAAGTTCATGAGACCTCAAACCCTATACAAAAAACTACAAGCAACCAAGGAATGCTGAGAGCTGGGGGTGGGGGGAGCCTTCCCCAGGAAAGACCACACCAATTGGTTTTCCAACACCAAATGTAAATGGTTAGCCCTGAAAACATACACACAAATTAACATTATACAGTCTAAAGTAGTTTGTATTCATGTATGTATTTCAAAGAGATCAAAGGGAGGAGGCATTTGGGAGGACTTGGAGAAAGGAAAGGGGTAAATGATGTAATTATTTTCATACCCTAAAAAAATAAAAGAAAATAAGTTCCTCCCCAAATGCAACAATAATAAAACAAGCCCTCACAAAAATACAGGGAAATGTTGGTTTTAAGCAAAAATTTCAAGACCGACCATTAAGCATCTGAAAAATTGTTTAATTTAAAGATTTTAAATGTTTATTTATATGTATGTGAGTGTGAATGCATATGTGTGCACGCATGCTCGCAGTACCCAGAGCAGCTAGAGAGGGTGCTGGATCCCGTGGAGCTGGATTCCAGGCGGTTCTGAGCAGCTCACCTGGAAGCTCAGAACTGAACTCTGGTCCTCGGAGAGCAGCAAGCCCTCACGTGCTCAGCCACTTCTTCAGTGGCTCAAATTCACAGGTTTGATTAACAAATATGAGGAACAAAGATTATTTTTGATTTAAGCAAGATGATTAAAAACTATCTACAAAATGTTTAACTTAAAAACTGACATTAACAAAGAACTGTAGCAGAGAAGGCAGTAGATAGAAAACCAAATGCCCTCTTCTACCTCTGTGGGCACCAGGCTTGTACATGGTATAAACAGAAACACAGCAGCCCCCCTACACATAAAATAGTACTAAAAATATTAGAATATTAGGGCTATGTTTCATTTCTGAACTGACAGAAGGGATAAAAGCTAGAGTGCTACGTCTTAGGCACATACTGAAGATGTACTAGCACAGTGGTTTTCAACCTGTGGGTCCCATCAGATACCCTGAATAGCAGATATTTATATGATGGCTCATAACAATGGCAAAGTTACAGTTGTGAAGTAACAATGAAAAACTTTACGGTTGTGGGTCACCACAGCCTGAGGAACTTCATTAAAGGGCTGCAACCTGAGGAATGCTGAGAACCACTGTACTAGGAAGGTCAGAGCTCAGCAATGTTCTCATCAATGCCATCAATCTTAAACCTGAAACCTCTTGTGAGAAAACACCAGCCTGAACCATGTATAATACCTTCCCAGCAGACTCGAGGCCCCCCTTTTCTGTTGTGGTCTTGTTCTTCTAATGGGGTCCTGTCAACCTGTATCCCAGAGTCTTCTCTGCTTAAGGGCTGCTGTGTATCTTCATCATCACTGTCTTCAGACCAATTCTGATTTAAGGAGAAAAAAAGATCTTACTCTTGAGCCTGTAACAACTGGAGCGACTTAGGCTTAAAAATGAAGAATTTCTGAAGAGAAGCGAAAGCCAAATAAAACCTTCTTTATCTCATAAGTTTCCATAATGACAATAGTCTGATTTGATGCGATAAAAATCCCAAGACTTAAGATCTTAGTCTGTGATGTCTACAAGTATGGGAATAGTGTAAATGAAGACTAAGTGTTGGAAGGAGACCGAGAGAGGGCAGAAACAGGTGACAAGGAAGGACAGAGTGCAGACAGAAGTGTTTTTGTTTTTTTTTTTAAATTTTCTGTATTTTTTATTTACATTCCCAATGATTTCCCCTTTCCCGATCCCCCCCCGAAAGTCCCATAAGCCCTCTTCCCTCCCCATTCCCTAGTCAACCCCCTCCTGCTTCTCTGTCCTGGTGTTCTCCTACACTGCTGCATCTAGTCTTTCCAGGACCAGAATGGATATTAACCCAGGCAGAAGTTTCTATGAGTCATGAAGAGCTAGAGAAAGCTAATTTGTTTCTAGTTTCAACTCAGCCAGTTTTACTTTTTGTGGTGAATTTGTGAATTCAACTTTCTGTGAATGAAAGTAGCAAGAGCCACTTCTGAACTCCAAGAGTCCCACATGGGTCATTGCTTTGAAGCAGTGAATAAGAATAACACATACTTTTTAATTTCCTTGACTGAAAGTACAATAGGAACTAAACATAATCAATCACTTAGTACATCTATTGTACTGACCTGTTCAAAAATAATAGTTTTGGGAAGGGGTATTGTATTTTGAAAAATTTCCCCTTTTTTCTTCTGTTTAAAACAACACCAAATAATTATAATATAGTATCATTTAATATGAGAATTATATTGATATATACTGACTTAGCCCAGTATATTAATAAATCTCGCATAATTCACATCTTTAAAAATTCATTTATTCCATTTTATCTAGAGAGTGTAGATATGCAGACACACGAGTGAGTAAGCTTATCCACGGCTCACATGTGTAGATCAGAGGACAACTTACAGGATTTTCTTCTCTCTATGCAAGTCAGGTGTTT
The DNA here is from genome assembly GCA_036184795.1 of Tokudaia tokunoshimensis. Classification (NCBI taxonomy): domain Eukaryota; kingdom Metazoa; phylum Chordata; class Mammalia; order Rodentia; family Muridae; genus Tokudaia; species Tokudaia tokunoshimensis. Next base: position 30,677,938 of record BTHU01000001.1, on the reverse strand, counting down.
GGGTTTGGCAGGAAGCACTTTACTTGAGGAGCCAGACTCACTGGCTTAGTGAAGAGAGTTCCTGTTAAATAGCATGTTCCACGGCAGAAGGATACACTAGAACTCTTGCTACCATGTGAGCAAGTCCTTAGCAAAACAACAGCCACTTACCGGCGTATCAATATTTGGACCAAGACCAATTTCTTCACCTTCCATCAAGTATTTCCCCCAGTCAAAATCATCCTTTTTCTCTACAATTTAACAAAGGAACCTCATTAGCTTTATCATAAATATCTGGGAGAAAAAAACCCAACAACCCTAAAACCCATAAAACTACAAGTAAAAAAACCCACATAAAATTCAAAATACATTCAAGGAACTAATTTGAAAATATTGAGACACTTGGGAGTGGGAAGGAGCTGATGTTGGCCTAGCATGCATGGAGCTGCAGGACAGCTAGGCAAAGTGGCTCAGACCTGTCATCCTCGACCTTAAGGAAGTTCAAGGTCATCCTCACCTACCTAGTGAGAAGCCAGACTGGGATCGAGCAAGCAAGAGACACTTAATAAATCTGAATCCCAATATATCTTTAACCATTTGAATTACTTCGCCCTCAAGTATTGAGTTTTCTCTTCATAAAATAATAGTCTAACTCACAAAGCCAGAGCTTACATTTTAAATGAAATTTTGTATCCATCCTAAGCAAAAGAAATAATTTTTTACTCTGTGTAGCTTGGCTTTGATTTTACAGCTTTTAATAAAAATCTCGATGATTATCCTTAATAAAATAAATTTGTATCTGGTAACATACCCACTTCTTTCTCTCTCGGTGTTTCCACATAATTGCGGTTTGAAGGAGAGTCAGACAGACACAGCAGGAGTGACAGTATGGAGTAATGTGCATCTGTCTTTAAAACAAACAGAGGAAACTGAATCCGCCTGAGGTTGGTGAGCGCTTCGGAGACCACAGAGTGACGGAAGAGCTACACAACAGCTGTTCACATACCTACTTTGCGCATTTTAGGAAACACGAGTTATCAAAAAATAAATTGTAGTTTCTAAACTTCTTCCATAGTTCAAATGTTTACATAGAAAGAATCTAAGTCACATGAGGTTTGGTTCCATATTTCTAACAAGCATAAGACATTTGACTGGGTTAAAGATTTTATTTTTTAAAAAAGATTTATTTATCTATTTATCTATCTATCTATTTATTTTATGTGAGTACACTGTAGCTATCTTCAGACCCACCAGAAGAGGGCACTGGATCCCATTACAGATGATGGTGAGCCACCAAGTGGTTGCTGAGAATTGAACTCAGGACCTCTGGAAGAACAATCAGTGCTCTTAACTGCTGAGCCATCTCTCCAGTCCAAAAGATTTTATTTTTATAGGAACTGCAATATAATTCTTTAGAACATGACATTATGGCTAAAAGTGAAGTCATTCTCCAGTAGCAATATGCATCCTGAAGATTAGACATATCTAAGAGTTTGACTATTCGACTATAGCCTCTATAAGAATCACATTTATATTCAGCACAAATACTGCACATTTATAATTGCACAAAGTACAAATGTACCTGTTTGCTACACTCAGACAAGTAAAAGATGGTCTTTGTTTTTAAAGATTTACTTTTTATTTTACGTGTATGGGTATTTTGCTTCCGTGTGTATATGCAACAAATGCATACAGCACTCTCCTAGACCAGAAGAGGGTGCTGGTCCCCTGGAACTGGACTTAACAGGCATTTGTGAGGGGTTCTGGAACTGAACCCAGGTCCTCTGGATAAGCAGTAGTTGCTCTTAACTGCTGAGTTATTTCTCCAGTCCTGTTGGTGTTAAGTTTGCATTTATCTTATGGAGGGGTCAGTATTTTTTTTTTTTAAATAAACCTAAAAGTCTTTTGATTTTCTTTTACTAGAAATCATATTGTCAAGACTTCTCAAGTTTTAATAGATCTTTGTTATGATTCTCATAAACCAATCAAATCTTTTTAATGAAAAGTAATATTTTTGCATGTTAGCCTTTCTATGACCCAAATTTCTGAGTCGCTCCTTGTTCATGGCACTGACGTCTAAACTGTAATGTTAGCTATGCAGAAAACAATTAATGGAGATCCAAGTTGTCAAAGCTTTGAACATTCTCCCAAAAGGCTTGATTTCATGGATAGCTGGCTTGCAACTATTACTGAACAGTTCTTAGAATTTTTAACTGGTCAGTAATAGGAAAGCTCCTATCTAGAATCATACTATTCTGTTTTTTTAAAAAATGCATATTTTTGAAGAATTATGGGCTTTTCTTTAGGATATCTGGAACTTCAGTAAATGTAGCCAGGAAATGCTTTGCTTTAGGCAAGGTCTTGGTATATAGATGGCCTTGAACTTGCAAACCTCCGGTTCTCTCTTTCCTCACGCTAAGACTACAGGAACAAGATTCAAAGTTAACATTCAGAAATGAGAGAAAGCATGAGGTCTTCTCCCTTCTGGGTCTTGATGACCTTGGCCGGAATGACTGTTTCCAGTTCTATTTGCTTGTGAATTTCCTAATCTCATTTTTCTTAAGGGCGGAATAATATTCCACTATATAAATATACTACATTTGCATCATCTATTCATCAGCTGATGAACTAGTAGGCTGTTTTCACTTCCTGGCTATTGTGAGAGCAGCAATGAACAGGATGAGCAGGAACCTAAATAGCGGTGTGCCCAAGAGCAGTGCAGCTCATCATGTGGTCCATTTATTTGTAGTTTTGGAGGCAGAAACTGTTCTCTGTTCACAACAGGGCAGGTGAACAAGGCCACATACCCATGACTACAGAGGCAGCACAAATGAAGACTTTATGCATTAAAATAAAAAAGGACACAAACGGGTGAGTAGGGAAAGAGGGATGGGTCTGAGAGGTGTTTGAGTGGCAGTGAATATGGCCAAAATTCACTGTATGAAATCCTCAAAAGACCCAATAAACACCACCTCCAACAAAATAGAGTGCACATGTGCACATATACGAACCCTCATAGCACATAACAAATGATGTAATCTCCATTTAATTTTCACCAAGTGTCACTTAACATTTTGAGAAGTACATCATTAGGCAGTTTTGTCCTTGTGTGAGTGAACCTCGTTGATTACACTTACATAAACCTAAAGGTATAGGCTATCACTCTTATGCTTAGATTCTGCTCTATTCATCTTTCCTGACTGTACTCTATATTAGTTAATGGTAATAAGCTATAGGAATGATGATACCAGACGAAGAAGATACCAGTGCTAAGAATTCTTCTATAAATCACTGTACCTAAGGGTGGCCTTAGAGTCCCTGACATAATATAAAAGCATACTTGGGATCTAGAATACAGTTGCTATTTGAGAAACTCAAGGTAACCACAGTAAATTCCAAGTGAGACAAGCAAACAAGAGCACGTCGCTTATTTCATAACAAACCTGAGGCAACAGTTAACATTCTCAAGGAGGCCCTGCTCCAGCCAGGGGATACTAAATAGAGCGATTACGAAGAGATAGCACGTTAATGATAATCATACTGCAAAGAGTGAATACAAAAGCCCCGCAGTGGGTAGTGGTGGCGCACGCCTTTAATCCCAGTATTCTGGAAGCAGAGATAGGTGGATCTCTGAGTTCAAGGCCAGCTTGGCCTACAAGGTGGGTTCTAGGACAGTCAGAGCTTCACAGAGAACCCTGTCTCAGAACAACAAAACAGCAGCAATAAGAGTGAATACAAATGGAGAGCTCACAACTGAAGGCTTACCTTTATTTTCTCTGTGCTGGGAAGTGTTGCATTAAGAAACTCCTTAGTTAATCTCTTCCAACTAGCAGCTTTGCTGAGATCAGAATGAATGGTGAATTTTTCATAAATTCTAAAATATTAAAAAAAAATCAATTGACACCTAAATAACTTACGGAAACACACCAATGAACACATACAGATATACAGAGAATCAACATACCCTTCTATTGTTTTTTCTACTTTGTGACTGTTGACATCCAAGAAACGATGAAATCTGGTGAAGATAAAATATGGTTTTTAATGCCAATATTACATGACAGTATTTAATGTCAGGTAGCTAAGTAGACTTGAGTCACAGCCCTTCACACCCCTGCATATGTCTGATACCCCTTACAACCTGTCCTCTGGCTCCTTTGTCTTTTTATACATTCCATAGTTATGTTCAGTATGTTTTCCTAGGGTTTTTGCTAGATCTTGCTATGTGGCTCTGAACTCACTAGGAGGCTAAGGATAGCTTTCAACTCACAGCAATCCTCCTGCCTGAGCTACCCAAGTGGGTATAATTTTTAGTGCAAAATTCTGATGTAATTACAGGCATATACCATTGTGACTGGATTTTCTTTCTCTTTTTAATGTAAGAGAGAAGCCCAGTGAAATCTTAACATTTGTCCTCTGAGTAATTTTGCTAAGTGTACAAAATGAAATACAAAAACAAACAAGTATGTTCAAGTACAATTATCAAATACTCAGAAAGCTTTGAAAGGGTCTGGAGAGATGGCTCCGGGGGGTTAAGACCCTTGCCATTGTTCCATGGTCCCCAGCACCCGCAAACTGTCTATATAACTCCAGTTCCAGGGGATCAGCTGTCTTGGGTACCAGGTCACGAGCGTGTGACACACACACACACACACACACGTGTACACAGTCGAATCATACACATCAACAACAAAACCTAAAATTTAGCCGTGAGACCAAAGGCTGTCATTAAGGTACTAACGAACAACATTTGGAAATAAAGCAACTGTAATACGTGACTGCCACATTTTCTACTGGTGACAGAGTTATAGGTATGCTCTTACTACTGGCGGTTACATTATGCAACATCGTATGTCTCTCCCAACTCTAAAATGATTATCACCTGCCTCCTGTCTGCCACTAGAAAAAAAAAAATCACTTGTGGTACAAATGCTTTTTGAGTTACATGACTTATTTGAAACACTGTTCTTTTTATAGATTATAATTGGAAACTGCACTTGTCCTTTTGGATAGCTGGCATGCTTTCCATGAACCTGAGAGGTCTGTATTCTCACAAACTAGGCAGACACTCATGTCTGCGCTTAGAGTCAGGATCATAGGATTTGACAAACTGTTCACTGTTAAAGGTGATTTTTTTTTACTAGGCACGTTTTGTGTTGCTCAATAGTAGAACTTGAATTTGTTTTATGCAAAGGGAGGACACAGAATCAGGGAAATCTGTGAGTGGCCCCAGTAAGAGAAGAGGGGGGTTGGTGAGACTAAAAACCCTAATAGGATGTGATCAGATTCTGGCGCTAAAAATTCACTTTCCCAGCCATTAAATGACTTTTGATGTGCAACGTACTGCGTGAGGGAGAGCAGAGTCAACAGCTCTCTAGGAGTGTGCCGCGGCAACTGCGTGTTTCTCGCAAGGGCACTTAGGGGAAACCAAGGCACAGCAGCAGCCGCGGGTTTGCCGGAGGCCGCCCTCCCGCCCCGGACCCGCCCGCCCGCCCGGCTTTAGCTCGCAGCCGCCATCCCACACCTGAAGTTGGACCAGACGAAGTCCAAGGCCAGCTGGAAGTTGGGATCCGCCTCGTCCTGCAGGCCAGTAACCTGCCGGACGAGCTCACACACATCGCGTTCCAGCTGTCTGTCCATCCGGCTCCCGGACGGCTTAAACCGGGCCATATCTACGACCTACCTATCAGGAGTCTCGACTAAGCGGCGACGGTTCTCGCGAGAGTTCCGCCTGTGACGGCGCTGGGCTTTCGAGATGTGGAGGGTGTTTCCGCGAGAGTTCAGGCCGCCCCGCTGCCGTGCCGGGGGCGGTGCTTATGGGCTTGGTTTTTGGTTGCTGGATGCGCTACGTCCTTGTGTAGGGAAGAGATGTGCATTTTCTGCTTGCACATTGGGAAATCTGAGTGTCTTCAGAGAGCTAGCCATTATTGATTATTATTGTTAATAAGGAACTCTGCATACTCTTGATTAATGGTTTAAATAATGATGCATTTTGAAGTAACCAGTTTTTCGGTTCAAGGTATAGTTTCCGACATTTTTAAACATCGTGACTTATTTGTTCATGCTCCGGGCTTCATTTTCTCCTCCAGATGACCTAAACTGGACTCTCAGAACTCCCCAACTAAATACATGCTTCTGACTAGACCAGGGACATATGGTTAAAAGTTTATTCATTACAATGCTTCCTAATGCTGTGACCCTTAAATATAGTTTCTCGTGTTGTGGATGACCCATAACCATTAAATTATTTCGTTGCTACTTCATAATTATGATTTTGCTAGTTTATAAATCATAATGTAAATTACGACCCCCCCTAATGGGGTCACTGCCCACCATGTTGAAAACTGCTGATTTATTAGGTAAAATGGAGATGTGAAGGCCAGCTGTCTGTCACCCACTTGATGGCCAGGGATGTTTTTCCGTAACTGTTCTTTGTGTACCCAAAGCTTTGGGTTAGGTGGACCTTCGCTGTTGAGGACTGGTTCTTGGTATAATGCAAGTAGCAGTGCTCTCTTGCTAGAGCCCTCAAACAAATTCTCAAGAAAGCGAAAGAGGGTCACACAACTCAATAAAGTTACTTGCAGTCAGACTTGGCTGCTTGCATCCGATCCTCTGGACCCACGAGATAGAAGGAGAGAACTGAGTCCCATAAGTAGCCTTATAGTTTCCATGTGTGTGTAGTTCCACCCCATACGAAATAAGATTTAAAACGTTAATTTTAAAAATATATATATATAAAAAGGGGAAGCACTCTTGAGAGTAGGAGTGGGCTAGTGAGCTGAAGGGAAAGTCACCAGAGTGCTAGCTGAAGCCTCTGAACCTTTATCAATCAGTCACCTGCTACCCCGACCTGTATTTGGCTGACTTTTCTTGCTTGCGCTCTGCTCATTTAGATGAATCCCTCACGAGGAAGGACTTTGAATCTATTGAGGTCAGGCTAAGTTACTCCATTTTGAATAAAACAGTTGTTTTCCCCCAAGCTGTGCATTGCCCCAGGAGACTGTTTTACAAGAGGATTTGGACTTCATTCTGTGGCTGAGTAGACCCAGAAAAGGCAACAGACAGGCACCTGCATAAAGCAAAGACTGCTAACTTGTCCCTGGGACTAGAAAGGGAGCCACACTGTAAGTTGAATGGGGGAGACTTGGAACTGTGAGGTCAGACTGACATATTAAGTCCGGCGAACCAGGCCCAAGGACTTATCAAACACACCAGATGGAGAAAATGCTGTCTCTCCCTCACTGGATCCTATAAGTGGTAGCCGCCTAGCCTACCACTGTGATGTTATGACCGCACACAAACCTATCATTTGGTGTGTGCATCAAGGACTTGGCCAAGTCCCCCACTGTTGATGTAGCCTTCCCCACTGCCTCAAATGCCCACTTGTTCTCCTGTTTGGATCTGGAGCTAATCTGCAGTGTCCTGATCCTGACTTATTTTCTGCTCCGGACCAGGTTTCCTGTTTCTGGTCCTGCATCCAGATTTTGCGCTTCACTCTCAAGCCTGGCCCAAGCAGCTTCACCAGCTGTTTCTACCAGTAGCTTTCTCCTGGCGCTGGTCTGACTTGCTATTTAGACAGATCTTTTCTCCATCCACTTTTTTTTTAATAATTGCTATACCATTTCTGGGCTTAATAATTAATATTATTCTTTTTTTAAAAAAATATTACTTTATTTATATGAATACACTGTAGCTGTCTTCAGACTCACCAGAAGAGGGCATCAGATCCCATTACAGATGGTTGTGAGCCACCATGTGTTTGTTGGGAATTGAACTCAGGACTTTTGGAAGAGCAGTCAGTTCTCTTAACTGCTGAGCCATCTCTCCATCCACTTCTGATGCCTCTTGAACTTATCCATTCTGTTGCCTACAGAGAGAGAGAGAGAGAGAGGGGGAGGGGGGAGACAGAGACAGAGAGAGACAGAGAGAGAGAGAAAGAGAGAGAGAGAGAGAGAGAGATTTGGATATGTGTGCTGTGTGATATGAAAATTGATACTGGTAATTTAGGTTAGAATAAAGAACTTGTATTCACCTAGGCTAAGCTACCAAGGTAGACAGATTTTATGGCAAATTGCTATCATTAAAGCCAGCAAGCCTTGTGAATTTGTTGCTATTCAATAAATTCTAACATTGTGGAAAGACACACTGCAAGTGTGCGCCTGTTCCCTTTGCCACCTGGCTTGAGCTTTCTCCATTTGTTGTGAAAAGCTCAGATGAGGAAGCTTCCAGTTTCCCTGACAACAGGCTTTATTTGTATGTTAATTTGGGTGCTGCTGTCTCCCGCCCCCATTTTCTTGTCATATTCTCATACACAGCTTTTGGGGCATTAGAAGGATGAATCCTTGCTTGAGAGGGTCCATAAGACTATCTCTTGACTGAGCAGTAGGTTTTGGATTTTTTTTATAGTAGTTGACTGGAATCAGCATGGTAGGGAGTTTGGTTTGAAACTATCATGTCTCGGAGAAGACATTGTTGTCTTAGTTTGGGTTTTATTGCTGTGAAGAGACACCATGACCAAGGCAACTTTTATAAAGGCAAACACTTAACTGGGGCCTGGCTTATAGTTTCAGAAGTTTGGTCTGTTGTCGTGGTGTCTGTTGTCATGGTGGGAAGGATGGCAGTGTGCATGGTGCTGGAGGAGCTGAGAGTTCTACATCTTGATCTGAAGACAGCAGGAGACTAATTCACTGGGCAAAGCCTGCGCTTTGGAGAACTCAAAGCCTGCCCACACAGTGACATACTTCCTCCAACAAGGTCAAACCTTTTTCACTAAGGCCACACCTCCTAATAGTGTCACTCCCTATTGTCAAGTATTCAAATTTGAATCTATAGGGGCCGAGCCTATTTAAACCACCACAATGATAATACAAGTTTTAAGCTAGAACTGTTGTTGGCCCAAAGCTTATAGGGTACAAGGACACACAGGCCATCCTTGTACTATCTCCTCCCTCCTCGCCTCCAGAGTGTAACTCTCCTAGGCCTCCACCCTACTCTTTCCCTCCATCCCCCAGAGCAGCAGCAGCAACAGCAGCATGCCCAGTTGAAGTTGCCGAGCTATCAAGGAGAAATGTATCTCTCTGAGGAACTAAGAAATAGAAGGCCTAGAGAAGCCCCACTGGAAACAGGGGTGAGGCCAGGACTGTGGCTGTCTCAGAGGGGGAGCTGTAGAGCCCAGCACCGTCAGGGCCCTTGGCCCTTGAAGAACAGCCACACATCACCCAGGCCCACTTCAGGAACCCTAAGACCAACATATCCCATACATGACTATCACCTCCTCTCCTTCCCTCCCTCCCTCCTTGTCACCATTCTTCCCATTGGCTGATATTTTCTGCACAGTGAAAAATGGATTCCCCTTGAACCAAGGAACTTTCCTTAAGACTGTGAATGTTGGATCGGGTGGGAGAGCTGGCCAGTACGGTGAGGCAGATAGTGGAGAGAAGTGCCTGGAGATTTCTGAGCTCTCAGAAGAGGAAGACCAGATCTGTACACAGGATGGTGGAAAATACAGAGACAGACACCTCTGGTGTTTTGTTCTCAGGGGATCTGGAGTGGAGACTTCTAGGCTGGGAATGTCCCATACTGGCAGCTAAGAGAGCTAGCAGCCAACTTCTGCTGCTATAGAGGGAAAGGTCTTCCAACTGTGTAGGCGATGGCTGTGGACTGCTGCGAATGGGTCGACGCCTGGGGGCCACTAAAATGGATTTACTGCGAAGTGTCCGTGCTGTTCAAGATCCTCTCCACCGCCTTGTTCTACTTTACACTCCATAAACATTAGATTTAGAGCTTGTACTCCATTTGGTCTAAATCTGTGTGAAAATAGCAAACAGCTTTCCGGGTGACTACACATTTGCATTCCCCACTAAGTGAGCTTTTAAACTCTGTGTGTGCCACACCCAGTCTAACATTCGGAATTATGAAGGTACTTACTTATGCATCACTGTCAGCCGTTCTAATTGTCATGTGTGAGCATCTCACGCTGGTTTTCACTTGTAATTCCCTAACAGCAAACTATGTTAAATGTATTTGCATGTGCCGATGATGATGATGATGATGATTTTGGAGAAGCCAACACCAATGTAACATTATATTAGAAATTTACCATATTTTTCTTTTTTTTCTTTCTTTTTTTTTTTTTTTTTTTGGTTTTTCGAGACAGGGTTTCTCTGTGTAGCCCTGGCTGTCCTGGAACTCACTTTGTAGACCAGGCTGGCCTCGAACTCAGAAATCCTCCTGCCTCTGCCTCCCAAGTGCTGGGATTAAAGGCGTGCGCCACCACCGTCCGGCTTCATATTTTTCTGTTTAAACTTATCAGTAGGTGACTCAAGCACTTTCATAAGAAGTAGCTTTCAGGACCAGCCATCTCCACAACTCCTTTGATCTTTCCAAGATGGAACTTTTGTGTTTAAAGAGAGATGTCTCCAAAGTGTGATAGATAGTACACACCCTTGGGAGGCTGAGGCAGGAGGATTGTGGGTTCAAGGCCAGCCTGAGTAACGCACTGAGAGCTTGTCTCAAAAAGTCTCAAGGACTTGAGGCTGGAGATGACTCAGAAGACTTACAGCACATGTTGCTTTTGCAGAGGACTTAAGTTCAGTGCCCAGCACCCGAGTCGGTGTCTCATGACCACCTGTAGTTCCAACTTGGCGAGAGTTAGTGTCCTCTTCTGGAGTCAGTAGGTGTTGGAATATGTTCTAAGGATGGAATCATGTGAAGAGCTTCTTGAGTGCTTATGACAAAAACAAGACCAGGGTCCTGTAATCTTGGTTTCCTCAGAACACAGAACTGTTCTTGGATTATGTTTTTGTGATAACTCGAAGGTATAGCAGATAGGAATGAGCTTATTTCAGATTGTTAACTACAACTCGATATTGTTATTTCTTTATGTGCCTCTATGGAAAAATATGTTTTGCTGCGTGTAGCCTGTCTGCTGCGTGTCGCTTGTATGTCACGGGCAGCTTGTTTGCCATGTATGGCTTGTCCTTGTGATTGTACAATTTACTCATGTGAGTCTACTTAACCCTCAGAGTATACATTGCCTGATGCAGAGTATAAAATTGGCTATTGTGTGAGACTTTAGTCTGCCTCACTTATCAGCTCCATTCTCCCAGGTCCCACCATCTCTAGAGTGGTAAGCACTTGAGTACCGTGATCACGTGATCACCCCCCTACACATAATTTAAAATAAAATAAATCTTTTTTTTTAAAAGCTGAGGGTCTTGAGAGATGACTCAGCGTGTAAGAACACTTATAGCTGTTACAGAGGGTCGGGGTTTCGTTCCCAGCACCCACATGGTGGCTCACAGTCCTCTGTAATGTTAGTTCCAGTCATTCAGCTTCTTCTAGCACCTGAAGGCACTGAACACATGCGGTGCATATTCATGTATACACACAAAACATCAATGCACGTAAACACTTTTCTGTTTTTAATTACAAACATTTTTCATACAATGTATTCTGATTATGGTCTCTCCTCCCCAGACTCCTCCCATATTCTCCTCACTGTCCCATTCACCCAAATCTATATTCCTTCTTTGTCTCTCTCATTAGATAGCAAGCAGGAATCTAAAAAATATGATAAGAAAAAAAAATAAACCAGAATAGGACTAAACAAGACACACGTACGCGTGCACATACACGCACACACATACACACACACACACACACACACACACACACGCTGAAGAAAACACATACAGATGCAGAGACACAAACATTGGCACACACACACACACACAACACCCATGAAAACAAAATCAGAAAGCATAATATATAAGCAAAAGATCTATTATGTTAAAAAAAAAGCCCAGCAAAAATATTATGAGACCAAATATCCCTCTGAAAATACCATAGAGTTATTTTCGTGATGGCCATCTACTGCTGGGCATAGGGTCTGGTTTTAAGAGTGGTTTGTATACACAAGTAAGACTCAGTTGAAAAAAACTAATTTTTCCTTTGCAAGTGGTTATTGACTAGAAATAACTTCTGGGTTGGGGCTTGTGTCCACTTGTGTCCACTTCTTCTCTCAGGGCTGGGACTCCATTTGGGTTGGACTGGTATATATATGTAAAAGTACACTAAAAAAGGTGACTTTCTATTTTGCTCCTCTGTGACTCTGCCAGCCACCTCCTGGGAGTAAACTCATACCATTCCTGTCCCATTTGACTGCTGGCTTCACTTAACGAGACAGTCCAGGTCTTTGCTTGTCATATACATGATGAATAATGTTCTTTTATGTGTGCCTCAATGCTCTGTGGTGGATACCCATGTTGCTCCTTGCTGTGAGCTGCGGTGACTAACATTGATGTGATCACGAACCATGGCAGTTCCCTCAAGACCCTGGTGTCAGCCTTGAGAAGGCAGTGTACTCAGTGTGGAGCTGCAGGATCAGTGCGTTGTTTCTGTGTCTGTTCGGGGTCCCATCATGGAGCAGTCTGCAGCAGCTGCATCCTGTCACATCCTCAGCAGAAGTGCCCTGGAGTTCCAGTTCCTCTGTCCCTTTCAGTACCTGCCACTTCCCATTTTCAATAGTTATTCTTGAAATGGCCATGAAGTGGTATTTGATTGTGGTTGTAGGTTATTATTGGCATTTGTTCATTTTGAGGGGTCATGTTGACATTTTCATGGGTGTGCAGAGTGCGATATGATCACATTTATCTCTCTATTGTTCTCTCTTACACCTCAGTCCCATCCCACCAGCCTGTTTCCCCATTATCCCTTCTTGTCTCTCCCCTATTTTCATGTTTTTGTGTTATCATGGCTAAAGAAACCCTATTTTATGCCCAGCATCCATCTTGGTACCCACTAGCTTTTGTCTCTGACTCCAGTCCCTGAATGATAAGTTCCAGTATCCCTGACTCTGTGAACCCATTCTGAAATGTACAGTTATGACCATCTACTTGTGATGATACGACTAATTGCCTTTTTGACTTCAATAACCTGTTTACGCAGGTACCCAAAAGATTTTTTTGAGTTGCCTTGGCCACTTCACTTGGCAGAACAGATTAGTCTTTAATTGCTTGTGTAGGCATTGAAGGTCTTCTTGTGGATTTCACATTTAACAATCCTACCCTCACCCTCTTTCTCAGCCCATCTCAAACTTGGCTCAGGCCTGTTATCCTGCTGGCGGTAACTAATCAATTCTTAAACTTTAATTGGATCGAGTCTATGGTCTTTTCTTAGGGGTCACAAACTCAATAGCAGTGTCTTTTCTATTCTTCACACAGCAGAAAATATTTCCTACCTGTACTTCTCAGTCTGGCTTACCTCACCTCACACGATGATTTTCATTCCATCTGCTTTCCCGGGAACAACATAATTATATTTACACTTGTGTTTATAGTTCTCAGTCGGCCCTGAACTCACTATGTAGTCATGGATACTGTTACACTTCTGATCTCCCTGCTGCTATCTTCCACATGCTGGAATTGTAAGCATGGGCCACTGTCTGAATTAGGATTTCTATTGCTGTGAAGAGACACTGTGATCACAGCAACTCTTAGGAAGAAAAACCTTTAATTGAGGCCTGCTTGCAGTATCAGAGGTTTGGTCTATTGTTGTCATGGAGGAAAGCACGCTGGCATGCAAGCAGGCATGGTGCTGGAGAAATAGCTGAGAATTCTATATCTTGATCCACAGAGAGCAAGAAGAGAGAGCCACTGGACCTAGCTTGGGCTTCTGAAAATCTCAAATCGCACCTATGGTGACACGCTTCCTCCAATAAGGCCACACATTCTTTCAAATAGTACCATTCCCTGGTGACCAAATGTTCAAATCGATGAGCCCATGGGGGTCATACTTATTCAAACCACCACAGTCACCATGCTGGTTTTATATGATGCTGAACAAACTCTCTTCCAGCTAGGATGCATTCCTAGCCTCTAGTTTGAGGCTCTGGCTTGCCCTTCAAATGCCTGGTTATGTTGAACATTTTGTCATGTGTGTATCGACTATGTATATGTCTGGCTTTGGAGAGATGTCTGCCCATATCCCTGGACTACTTTTAATTGCAGTTACTCTTCCTTTATTTCGAAGCTGCTGCTTTCAAAAGGAAATAAAACGAGCTATGTCTACTTGTTTACAGATTTCTTTAGGACAGGGTTGCACACAGTTCAGACTGACCTTGAACTAGTTTTGTAGCTACGGATGAACTTGAAGTCCTGACCATCCTACCTCCTCCTCCCAAGTGCTAGGACAACAGACATGAAACACCACACTCAGCAGTGTTGGGGACAAAACTCAGGATTCTGTGTGTGCCAGTCAAGCACTGAGTGACTAAAGGATCTTGCAGAGCAAGGACAATCCTGCATTACACAATTGGTCCTCACATTCAATTTCAATTGTCCCTCTATGAGAGAAGCAGAGGGAGATGGGTTGCCATTGCAGATGGGAAATTCAAGTGACCGCAGAGGCAGAGACAAGACTCATGGGAGGCCAGCATGTCAATGGCCTCCACCACCTGGAGAGGTGAAAGGGGAACAGTCCCTGGTTCTCTGGAGGGGCAGCTACCCATGTGACACTGATTTCACCACAGGGTATCCAATCTCAGATTCTGACCTGCTGATCAGAAAGAGGAAATATCTGTGACTTAGATACCTGTGGTGCCTGACACTGTCAGGGTCCATCAGAGGCTCATGGACGAGGCATCCATCCAACAGCCCTAGTAGACCACAGAGAAGAAAGAAGACAGAGAGTCTTCACTGTGACAGCTAGCCTTTTGTTGTTTGTTTAGTTTTAAATTGTATTTATTAGTGTGTGTTCAGGCTGCGAAGGAATGGTTTAACATCTTTCAGTCCGTGCACCACATGTTTTGCTCATAAACATTCCCGTTATCTTCTTCCATCTTCCCTGCCCCTTCTTTTTCTTTTTCCTACCCTCTTTCATGTTCTATGTGTGTGCATACATAAAGAAACCTACATTCCATGTATGACAGATCACATGGCATTTGTGAATTTCCAGTCTAACTTACTCTGCTTAGCATATCAATCTCCAATTCTGCTCATTTCCCCCAAAATTTCATCATGTTGTTCTTTATCTGACTACACTTCCCACAGGGCTACCTGTGCTCCCCCAATCCACAGCCCTTCTTTCAACTTTGCTGACTTTTCTCCAACTAAGTCTCACATCTGTTCCCATGGCTCCAACAGAACATCCTTTGGGCTATATAGCTGCACATCTCAGAGTGGATAAAAGCGTCAAATGGGGGTCTTCAGCCAGTCAATACTGTGAGAAACATGGACTCCTACTTCATAATAGCAAGAACAGGAGACTCAACAAGGTGAAGCCAGGCAGTTCATGACCATCCTGTTTATTTGAAAGCATATTGGGTATATGACCTTGTTACATCTGCAGGTAATAAGCAGTCTTGGCTATTAGCAACTCTCTGTTCTACTCTTAGTTTGGGTTGGGGTGAGTAGACTACCAAAATCTAGTAGGGGTCTAGATTTTTTGTTCATCTATAGATAGACTTAAGCTGGCTCAAAGCATTTTCATTTTGAAAATGGACCGTTGCCACTACTGCAGGCAGAAAAGCTGACCCCACGCCTTGCCTGGGCAAAGTAGAAGAACTCTGGCCCTGGTGGTGCAGTGTAAGAGAGCAAGTAGGCTAAGCAATTCAGCTACCATCCAGCCCCAGATCCAGGGCTTTGAGTTGGCCCACTCCAACATCTACCCCATCGATGAGCTGCTGGAGCGCATGAAGGGGCTGGTTTGACAGAAACAAAGCAGCAGGATCTCCATGATACAGGGCAACCACAGGATATCTGAGAGGAGCCCCGGTGAGGATGAAGGATTGACAGTGTAACAGAAGCCAGAGGTCTCGAACCAGCGCGTTGACTCATTGCAATGAACATTTGCAAGCAAAGCTGTATAATACACCACAGCATCCATAGTGAGATGTTTGTGTTGTTGTTGTTGGTTTCTTTTGGAGGGGAGGTTGCAAGTGTGGAGGGCATATATGGAGCGACAGGGAGATGAGTGGGCATGGGTGGATACATGATGTGATATTCACAAAGAATCAATAAAAAAAACCCACTGGAGAACAGGGAGCAGGCCTTGGACCTTGAATCTGTGCAACTATACGTACTTGAATATGACCCAGTTCACCCCAACAGGAAGCAAAAGATAAAATACAAAACTGGGGTTGGATCAAAATGCAAAGCTGCTCAGCAAAGCAAGTGAGTCCTCTGCATCCCTCACACACATCCTCTAGAACCCCCTTTAACCTGACTGTCCACATGCATCAAACACATCCTCATAGGACCTGCCTGGTTCAAGCAACCATCACCTCCTTTAGGATGTAACAGACCTTTCTCCTTAAGTACCATCTGAACATGGAATATCTCTCATTCAGACTCATAGTTAAAGCTTTGGTCCTCAGCCGATGGTGTTACTCGGGTATGATGGACTATGTAGGAGGCAGAGCCTTGTAGAAGACAGTTAGGACATTGGAGTTATGAATCTGAAATGGTTACTGGGACCTTGACACATGTCCTGGCCTCATTTTCCCCTCCCAGCTGCCACAAGGCGAACAGGCCTCCCTCAGTGTGCATTACTCCATGATGCCCATTGTCACCACAGAGCCAAATAGCAGTGTGAACTAAATCTCTCCTCCCTCTGAATTGTTTGTCTAGGGTATTTTTCCACAGTGATGGAAAGCTTACAAACACACCATTCCCTTCACAACTCTAGGATCTGCCCTGTCCTGTTTAATCAGGGCAGCTGTGGAATCCTGTTAATGTGAAAATCCATACAGCTTTGTTTTCCACAAAGACTCTGCAGTCTTGCTTTACCTCAAGGCCTCCTGTTTGGCATCCTGCCATTCTTTGCTCTAAATCACCACCTCTGTCTCTGGGTGAAATGACATCAGACACAGGTCCCCAAATGACCCAATGGGCAATCTATTTCTGTCCCTGAGCTCTTCCTGGGATGACCCCCCCCCAACCCCCTCAAATGTACCAGATCTCCTTCCTCTTCACTTTGAGGGTATTGAAACATTACTTGATGCCTTCAGACTAAGAGACTGTCCCCAGAGTCACCAGCCTCTCTCCCGCATGATTTATCTGAATGCACATATCCCCTAATTTGACCTAATTGTTTATTTCTTTTCATTCCAGTTATGATCACTAGATTGACAGTTTCTTCCCCACAAAATGGAAGTGCATCTCCAGCCCTACAAAAATGCTAGTCCCTGGTACGAGCTTGGTATTAGTCATTAATATGGTCTACACATGGCGTTATTCCTACACACAGCCCTGTGTGCATCACAAGCATTATCACCCAAAGCAACACACAGGCTAAGTCTGTGGAAGGTTAGAATGAGGACAGACGAAAAAGGGAATGGAAGGGTATTTAGGAGTGGGACTAGCACATGCGCAGTTTCTGGCGCGGGCCGGATGCAGGGTGGGAGGGCTCAGTATGCAGACTGCCGTGTTCTTCAGTCTCTATCCATGGTGAGAACACAACTATGGAGGAGGGAGGTAATGGCTGGATCTTCAAGCACATCCTGGGGGTCAGTGCTAGGGAGGCATTATGGGTTATCTACCAGAGAAGACTGCCCAGACACAGGTGTAAGCCAACAGAAAATCTTTATTAGTCGCAGGTGACTACACTGGGACAACAGGCGTTTGGGATGCTGGTGTACCACTGAGTCTTTCTCAGGGTGAGCTTTTAACATACTTCTGTTAACAAGAACAGTTAGCCAGAATCAGAACTACAGAAGTCAAAAAGCTAGGTTAGTACCTTTTGACACTTTCCCAGAACTATGGACTTTGATGGATGAGGTCTTTGTTTTCATTTCGGCCGGTGTAACTGTTTAAGCGCTGAGTTTTATAGCCTGAGTGGTACTTCTGTCATGGAGTCAGGAGTGCTAAGGTCTGAGGGGCCTACTAATGTCTGAGACCCTGTTGCATTCCCTATTAGTCTTAGTGAATGAGTCAAATTGTGGACTTACCCTGTTTTAGTTTAAGATATAGGGCCCCAATGTTAACCCAATCAGAATGAGACCTAACAACCAACCAGTGTTGATAGCAGAATAGCTAGCCAGGGTGACCAAGAGAACAAATACTGATGTTGTGTGATTTTTGTCTTGGTCTCATCTCTTTTTGAGTTCCTTCCTTCATTTTTACCCTCCTTTTCTTTCTTTCTTTCTTTCTTTCTTTCTTTCTTTCTTTCTTTCTTTCTTTCTTTCTTTCTTTCTTTCTTTCTTCTTTCTTTCTTCCTTCCTTCCTTCCTTTCTTTCTTTCTTTTCTTCCTTCCTTCCTTTCTTTTTCTTTTTTCTTTTCTTTCTTCTTTCTTTCTTTTTTTTCTTTTTTCTTTTTTCAGACAAGGTTTCTCTGTGTAGCTCTGGCCATCCTGGACCTCACTCTGTAGATCAGGCTGGCCTCAAACTCACAGAGATCTGCCTGCCTTTGCCTCCTGAGTACTGAGTTTTGTTTTATTTTTTCAACCACAACAAGGTATTTTTTTCTAGTTGCTCCTGATTAATTGGCATAGAGATAACAGATTTTTTTTCCAAATCCATGCATAGTTTCCTTTATCTCAGGAGAATTAAGTCTAAGCCTCTTCAACTTTGGAGGACATTTCTGCAAGGGAATTTAACTGTTGTTTTAATTCAGAAACAGAAGCTTTTAATACCTCTAAGTCCTGATCAATCTGTCTACTTAGTTTGGAAAGCATCAGAAGAGGCACTTTTAGTCAAACCATTAGTATATTCTCACCAAGTAGTCTCAGTAGTATTGCTATTTTCCAGATGTGCTAATCCACAAGGCAGAAGAACAGGCACCAGAATAGGGGGAGTGTGTAGATGGAAGGTTTTGGGTATTAGACAAATTCTAGTCTCTTGTAAATTCTCTAATGTTAATTTGGGCTGCCTCAGTCACAGTGCGCTTTGTCAGTCAATGGGATGACAGTTTGGTTCATTCTTATCCTATGTAGTTTGAGGGCTGGACGCCTAAGGATAACCAGCAGCCCTAGCTGATTTCTGCCTGAGAATGATTAACTCTATACCTTGATATATTCTGTCCCTTCCTATGGCATAGAGTCTTGTTTTCCCAAGGCCAAAATCTTTTAAAAAGGAAATTTTATGAGCCTTAGTCTCATTGACCCCAATTTTTGCAACAGATATCTCTTGTTCCTGGTAACTAAGGGGTGTGCATAGAACGGTAAACTCTGTATTTCTACCTCAAAAGATAAACTCCCATATCTTTGTTTTTCCAGTACAATCAAACACTTAAAGTGGGCATCAGTGAGCAGAAGTCAAGATGATTGTGGGTTGGTAGTCTATAGTCACACAAGTTAATACCTTCCCTGTATCCATTTTTCTCAGTTCCTAGTTCCAGGCCTGAGGGCTGTGGGGGAAGGACCATAACCCTATATTCATACCCATAGAATAAAACAAAGACTTAAGAGGATGAGGAGGGGCAGAGAGTAGAAGAGCAAGTTGAAAATGTAATTGTAATAGGTCCACTGTCTGGAGACAGTCCAGTTGGCATCATCATCCCTCGTTCTCTTGACCTGGGTGTGGCAGATCCAGAGTGTAATGCCAGCTATCTCCACAGCCTAAGGGATGGAGAGAATCACCTTGTAGCATTCTTTCCAAGTTGGCTTCAGTGCCCCTTTAGCTACCTACTTGACCCAGAGAGTATCTGCAGATTCAAGTAAAGGGAAACTGATGGTGTACTTAGAAGCAAGCTTGGAGAGCCCAGTGAATAGCCTTTATGGAAGACTGGAGTGTCAGTAGTGACTTGAGAAAGAATTAGAGAGTTCTGTCAAATGCTGGTCTCTGAGCCTGGGAAACAGCAGGGGAGGCCTTCTGAACTTAGTCTCATAGGGAGTAAATCCCTTCCTATATGGAATGCAGCAGGTCTGAAGCAAAGCAAAGGAAGAAGGTCTACCCACCCTTCTCATTAGAGTTTCATTAGCGTCGCTGGACTCTAATGAGAGTTTTGCTGTAGTTCTTTTTCTTTTTAAATCTTATTTATTTTTTCTATCTGCCCAGAAATCTAAGATCTATATATGCACAATGAAGTTTTCAACTTATTTCTAAAGCTTTAACTACTAATTGGGAGGTTTGGTTTGTGAAAGCCAGGTCATTGTTAAATCCCATTGGCTAGGAGGAGGCCCAATTAGGGAACCAGTTGCTGGAGGAGCTTTAAAGCTATTATTTGAGCAGTTTTAGTCCAGATATGGACTGGTTCTACCTACCTGGAAAAGATGGATAGTTTCTATAAAAAGTTAGCAAGTACTTTTATCCTCCTCTGGCAGGCCAGATATTGGTGAAGTCAGTTTCCCCAGAGTCTGATAGGGTGTTGGTCACTCTTTTGGACCCCTTCCTGGGTTTTAGATTTACTTGAGCACAAAACTGGTATCCTGAGTTAGGCATCCAGGCTAGGTTTAACACACCTTGGTCTGGGAAGCTCTGTTTTGAGACTCCCAGAGCCTGGTGAAAGTCAGTTGCCAGAGTCCTGGCAGATGTTTCTGGGAGAATGATCTTTCCCTCTGTTGTTCTTCATCAGCTTGTGGGTTTGAGCTGTCCATTTCTTCTTTACCATGGAGTCTCAGGTAGCACTGGGTTGCCATCATATAAATAGGCCCCGACTTGTCTTAGGGCGATTTGTCAGATAGCCAGGTCAGTGGCCTGGGATAGCAATTTGTAGGAGAAGATGGATAGTCTCTAAGGGGACAAAGATTTTCTGTTTGCTTTTAATGTCCTTCCTCCAGTGGTGAGAAGCCTTTGTTTTCCACAGATCATACCATAGACACGCACAGTAGTAAAAATATAGCAACTGTCCTTTCCTTTTTCCTGTCAGACAGCCTAGGTCAGATCGATTGGTTCTGCTCTCTGGTTTTAGGTATCTGGCTGGGGTCCAAATGTTTACGTTAAAGTAACAACTGCAGTTCCCACATACCTGGTTTCATCTTTTGTCTCATGACAGTCATGGATGAGCACCTGGGGGTTGTCACCAGGCAAGAGAACAGCAGGATGATGGTGGCGAGTTTCTTAAACTGGACTCAAGGGTGGTCCAGGAGTAGGGCCTGGTACTAGATCACACAGGCATTTGACAGCCATTGTTCTGGGGTTCCTTGGAAGAGGGCCTCAGCTGTGCCATGGGATGCTGTGAGTATAAGATCTTGACCCAAATTTGACTTGTTTGCTTGTTTGTCGTTAGACTAGCAGCAGCTACCACAGCTCTTAGACAGGTGGGCCATCCTGTGGTTATACGATCCAGATATTTGAACAAGTTTCCATGGTCCTGAAGTTAAAACCCCTTTTGTAGTATCTTTTGTTTCAGGGACAAAATGATGAAAAAGGTTTCGAGATGTTTGGAAGTGCTAGGGCTGGAGCCAAAGTCAGAGATGTTTTTAAAGCCTCAGATGTTTTTTGGTTTAGTCTCAGTTCAGATTAAGAGCTCAGTGTCCCCCTTTGTGCTGGTGTATGGAGACCCTGCCATTTCCACAAACTCTGATATCCAGGGACAGCAATACTTAATGGTACCTAGGAGCTCTCAAACCTGTCTTTTGCATCGGTATCTGAAGGATGACAGCAATCCTATTCTGAGACAGGCTCCCTTTGCCTCCCCTCAGTGGGCAGCTTCTGATGTACAAAGTTGAGCTTTCTTAGCTGAAATTCTGTAGCCCCAGGCCTGTAACTCTTGCAGCAGTCCTTCAGTGGTCCCTTTATAATCTATTTCCCCAGGAAACCTCTGACAGAAGGGCAGGAGGTCTGCATTTAGTGTCTTTAAATCCTTGGAGTAACCTGGCTCACGTATGTTGCTTGCTGTAACACCCTCTTAGTCTGTCTGTTTAAAAGCAAACATGGTTGACTCGCCTCTGCCAATGGGAGGCTGCAGAGAGCATCTTTCAGGTCTAAGAGTGTGTAGACCTGTTTCTTTGGAAGATTCAGACTCATGAGAGTCAGATGTTACAGTTTTCTTCAAAGACAGGAGAAGCATGTTCCAGGACAGCACACAAAGACACCTGTTTCTCCAAGCGAGGCAATCTGGACTGCAATTCCCCTTTTTGTTTCCAGGGTCATTGGATATTGTTTAATCTGGGGTAATTGAACTGCTTAGTTGAACAATTATAGGAACTTGGTGTTGGGCCAATCCTGGTGGGTTGGTTTCTGTCCATATCCCCAGAAACCTTCGTCATCAATCTGAGAGATTGTCCCACTGTATTTTGGACTTTGGTTGGAGGCAGAACTTTCAGTTAGGAGATCTTCTTCTGACAAAGGGTAAGCACCAACATTTTGCTGGGTATCTGTAAATCTGTGTCTCATTATCAGAGATGGTGATGGTGACTTTTACTTTGTACAAAAGGCCTCGTCCCACTCAGTTCTTTGTGGTTAAACACCTTTTGAGCTACCTGCAGCAAATGGAACCTGTTTATATTTTAATTTTTCTAACTTTTGCAATTTTTTTTTGTAATATCTGGGACGTACTGAGTGACAAAGGAAATCTTTTTTTTTAGCAGCTGTCTTTAATCCTTTTTATAAAGAACCCAAATGGATGCTTAAATCTCCTTAGAAGACAATCCCTTCTGTCCATGCCGTATCACGTGGCCGAGATCCTCCTGCCTGGCTCAGGAATGGTTCTTCTACTTTTTTTATTTTTTAAAGAAAATGGTGTGTTTTGAGTTTTCCGATTATACTGTTCATTAGTTGAAAATGAGACGTAAATCACAAAAGAGAAAGGAATGGAACTTTCTTTTCCTTTGAGCTCACTCCAGGGAAACTTTCCCCCTCCCTTGGGGCTGCTTGGAAAGGGCACAGAGCAGAGGGACCACTCACCTGGGGGAGCTATTCCCCTTTCCCTGTGGGAGGCCCAGCTCCTCCCCACCTCCATACCGACCTTGAGCAGGAGTCAAGCAACAAAATAAGCAAGTGCTCTCGCTCTGGGAGTGGGATGGACAGGGGAAGGTTTTTATCTTTTTTTTTTGGGGGGGGGCAGTGTCTCTGAGCAACCTGGCAGAGATAAAAAGGTTTGGGTCTCCACCAGGAGGAAGCACAGGTCTTAAGCCAGGGGATTCTCACACACTGGCCAATACAGGGAAATTGTATTGACCTGATCAATACAGAACTCACACACACACACACACACACACACACACACACACACACACACATATAATCTTTGTGGGGAGTGTGTGTGTGGGTATGTGTGTGTGTGTGTGTGTATGTGTGTGTGTGTGTGTGTGTGTGTGTGTGTGAGAGAGAGAGAGAGAGAGAACAACTAGGGGTGGCCAGCACACATTCATACACCTGAACAGACCTGGGGAATCTGGACACTGGATCAGCAGCCCGACCTGTCCTGTGTGTCCAAACAGAAGGCACCTCAACCAGACTTACCCCTGGAGGTGACAGACCAGGTGACTTTTAATTCATTTCATTTTGTAATGGAGGTGTCAGAAATCTCCATTTCATTTTGTAATGGTGCTGTCTTCTGAAACTTCAGGCAGCAGTTGATAAAAGGGAGTCTTGGGGATCTGGAACTCAGGTTGTGTACCCGAAGGATCTCTTTGACTACCATACTCTTTCCCATTTTGAAGGGCTCTGAGACCCCTAGTGTCTCAGGGTCTGGTCTCTGTGGACTCTTGATGGAACCTCTAGAAATGTCGTGAGGTATCCACCAGAGAAGATTGCTCAGACTTGGGTTTAATCCAATAGAAAAATTATATTAGTTGGCTGGTGACTGCACTGGGTGTGTGGGATCCCAATGTAGCAATCAAACCTTTCTCTGCATGTGCCTTTAAGTACAAAAACACTGTTGTAGTTTGACATACTTAAGTTAACAAGTACAGTTAGTCAGAAGCAGAATTATAGAAGCCAAAAGACCAGGTTAGTATCTTTAAAAGCTTTCCTGAAACTATGGACTTTAATGGATTAGGTTTTTGTTTTCATTTTGGCTGGTGTAACTGTTTATGTGCTGAGTTTTATGGCCTGAATAGTACTCCCGTTATGGAATCAATGGTGCTAAGGTCTGGAGGCCTATTAAGATCTGGGGCCCTGTTATAGAGGCAAGGGAGAGTCAGTGACCATGGTAATATGAGGTTCAGGGATGATCAAGGTTGGGTGAATAAAGGGACCAGTATGGGTCATGGGGTGAAGGGTGGAGAGAGGTGACCATAGAGAATGACAGCCAGTTCTAGAAAGAGATGGGACCACTTACTCAGGAGATCATGGGACACAACAGGGATATAGAGTCACAGGAGGGTAGCAGATTACCAGTGGCCATGCTAAGCCAGGCCACACTGGGTCCATCACAGGGAAGAGTCCTGAAGCACTTAAATGCTGGGATCCCACATCACTCACTTGAGAGACTAATCCATGACAGTGTCTGCATGAACCATGTGTGTTGCTGGTCTCTCCACTCTCTTCCTATGGGGTCCCAGGCTGAGTGAGGAGACAGAGACTTCAGTGTGGGCATGTAGGGGAGCAGCTGTAGTAGTTACCTCTTGTCCTGAACCCCTCTCATGGACTGTAAGGGTGGTTTGGGGAGAGATAGACACACAGACCACAGGATCTCCTAGCTGTGGAAGACAGCCTTCTTCCTATGATGGCTCTTCTCAGTTGTCATTTTGACTTTGTCTGGCATTAAGCCAAGTGATGACCTACTCCTGTGAAGGATTTTTCTTGATTGAATCATTTAAGCTGGGAAGACCTATACTAAATTTAGATATTTTGAGGTAGCTATACCTTACATCTGGGCCACAGCTTCTGGTGGCAGCCTACATAAAAGATATGGAAGAAAGAAGCATTGTCCCTTTGCCCGCTTGTTCTCACGCTCTCTGGCAAGTTCATTCCTTCAACTGTATTAGAGTCTACTTCTTTGAGATTCCAGTGTATACAGGAGAGCAGCTGAGACATCCAGCCTTGTGGACTGAACAAATTATCGGACTTTCTGTGAGCCATTGTTGAAGTAGTAGGACTGTAGACCATAACCCATAAACCACTCTAATAAATCTCTGTGTGTGTGTTTGTGTGTACAAACATTTTATCAGTTCTGTTTCTCTCGAGAACTCTGACCTAACTGACCTAAAGTTCCCCAAATGACCACACTTGACAGACAGCTCCATCATGATGAGAAACTGTTAGTACCCACAAACTCCCTGCCTGGATCCCACCCCCCTCCCCAGCACTGGGGATCTAGGATTTAACCTTTGACCTCTGCTTTCCTCACACCTCTGTCTTGTCCAAGGAGCAACACTCACCTGAGGAAGAAGAAGCAGATCCCAAGAAGCAGGAATTTGATAGCAGCTTCTCCCATGGCTACCTGCACCACCTCTGCCAGGGGCCCTGATTTCCCTGAAGAAAGGTGGATAGAGCTGAATTTACATGCTAATCCCAGACAGAGACCTCCCCCTAACAGTGGCGCTTAGATATGTCCTTCCAAACTTCATCCCCAGACCTGAGACTGCCTTAGTCCACGCCTCTATGACTCCCTCATCCCATTGTCCAACAATATATCAGAAAAATCACTTTCTATCATAATTAAGGCCTCTGTCACAGAGGCATGGTGGCCATCTGTGATCCTGCTACTCAGAAGGGTGAAGCAATAGGATTATGGGTTCAGAGCCAGTTGACGCTACTTAGCAAGATTCTGCATCAAACATCAAAACCAACATTTGCAATGGAAAAATATCAATAACCTATGGAATTTTGGAGCACATTTACATACTGTGGTAAGGGGCTGTTGTCAAGCACACAAAAAGAACTATTTTAAAAATGTATATTTTTACTTGTCTACATGTACACACCTGAGGGTCTAGTGCCCTCTGAAGTCAAAAGAAGCTGTTCAATTCCCTAGAACTGGAGTTACAGACAGCTACAAGCTGAAACGTGAATCCAGGTGGTCTCCAAGAGCAGCTTTAACCAGTAAACCATCTCTCCAGCCTCCAGGGAAGAATCATTACAGTTAAAATTATAAGGAACTCAAATGCCTTTAATCTCAACTCTCAGGATTCATAGGCAGGTATATATATCTCCATGAATTTGAGGCCAACCTAGTAACTTAGTGAGACCCTGCCTCAAAAAAAAAATTACAAAGAAGTCAACAGTGCTGTTCATCATACTTACAGGATTTTAAACATATCATATTTCTCTGAACATATACAAATGACCAACTCTCAATCTTTTTTTTTTTTTTTGAGACAAGGTCGCTCAATGGCCTGCAACTCACCTTGTTAACATTTAGTTAACAGTCTGGTAAGCTACACTGAATGACCAGTGAGCATCTCTTCATCTTCCCAGCAGTAGAATAGTAGCATTATAATCATGTGCCACCATACTCAGCCCTCTCTCTCTCTCTCTCTCTGAAATGTACAGTCTGGGGACTGAACTCAGGCCTTTCAAGGCAAGCTCTCTTTAGTCACTGAGCTCTCTCTATCACGACATTTTCTTTTTATCTGTTCAAAGTGCATAAAATCCTTACATCTGGTCAAAGTTCAAGGCAATGCCAAAGTTCTCCTGATATTGACAAAGATACAAAAGATTCGAATGGACAGGGATACAGGTCAATGCCCATCCTAGGATCAGTCCTTAGGACCAAAATTAAGACAAAACAGAGAGGGTTTCACCCACAGTGCCTTGGTGGAAGTACAAACTCTCCTAGCTCTCTTTTGGGAATTAATGTCCATGAAGAAACATTTGCTCATCATTCTCTATATCAGAGAGACACCAGACTCCACTGTAATTTGCATTTGGGAATTAGTAATTCGGACATGTAGACAGATAGAAAGGCAGACACACACACACACACACACACACACACACACACACACACACCTGTGAAGACAGATACAAAACTCTTTACTACACATTGATTTTTGGCAAAATAACATCAATGCGATGTCTGCCAGAGAATAGAAGCTATTCACAGAACTAAATCCAATCAGTGTGTACCAGAGTCATAGGGGACAATGGTCAGTAGGCTACCGAATCCTGAGTTCTCTCAGGTCACATGTGGATAAATCAAAGCTTGGTACTGGGTGTAGTCCCTGGTCTGTTCTGAGAAGGGAACTGAATTTCTGTGGACAGCCCTCTGTGTTTGCTCCGCATGTTTGCCCATATGGCCATGTCTCCTGCGCAAGCATTCAGATCAAAGCTGTTGACAGACTCAAGTGCTGAGGCTGCAGGCAGATTCATGGATGGACTAAAAGTGTCTAGGGTGTGTGATTTTGTTACATGAATGCTGACTTTTCTCTATAATGGCTCAGGAGTAAGTCCAGAAGCCCAAAGGATTGAGGAAGAATGGGGGTGGGGGGAGGTGCGCCAGAACTTGAATGTGCTGTGTATGAACTTCCCAAGAAGGGGGTGTCTGTGTTCAGGGTAAAAAGGAATGGACCCTGATCTGGGCTAAAGAGATCCTGTTCCTCCAACCCAAAATGACTCCCCCTACCTGGGCCAGCTCTTCCAGAGACGTGGATTGTGGAGTTCTGTGCAGTATCTTGGAGGAAACAAAAAAAAAGAGTTTAACATCTCAGGTTTCAGCAACATTTCTCATAACTGCCCAGAAAGCATAGAATGCAGGAAGGAAGAGGTCTTGGTCCATTGTCCCCAATCCAACTATGATCTATGATACAGCTACCATGAATCCCCAGCCTTGGGCTGAACTCACAGATGACATTGATCTGGACAGTCTTTTGAACAGTCACACCAGCTCCAGGGAAGGTCACCTGACAGGTGAGGTTGGTTCCATGGTCCTGGAGCCTGGGAGTGAGGGTCAGCACTGAGGAGAAGTTGGTCGTAGGGCCCAGGGATATGAGGGCAGCTGACATCCAGGAGAAGATGGGGGGTGTTCCCCATTCACAAGCCCAGGGCACAGAGCACATCACATCAGTAGGATGACCAAGCTCCAGTGTCTGTGGGATGCTAATGTTGGGGGTGTGAGTGAGGTCTGGTAAGAAGAGAAAGATATGCGGGATCAGGATGGGGGTAAATGATAGCTATGGAGAAGCCCAGGTTTTGATTCAACTCTTCCATTTCCCTGCATCACCCCAGTCCCTCTCAGGCTGGGGTCCTAGTCCTGCCCTGTAAGCTTCCTCTGTGGCCAACATGGAGCCAGTACTTTACCTGTCACATGCACAAAGATCCTATCCTCACAAAAATTCCACTTTATGCCTTCTTTTTCCAGTCTGAAGAAGTAAGAACCATCGTCACCCTTCTGTGCATCTCTGATGTCCAAGGAGCAGTAATTTAACCTCAGGTCCCCAGAGAGGCGGAATCGGCTCTGCATCTCCTTCTGCACTAGTCGATTTGGGTTGTTTGTAGCCACCAGCGAGTCAAGGTCTGTATTCACCCCTTCGTGGAACCAGTACCCAAAGAAAAGGTCTGAGTTCATGGGGTACTCAATGACTCTGCAGGGCACAAGGACGCACAGACCCTCCTGCACCGTCACAGACTGTAACTCAAGTGTCAGTGACCTCAGTAATGGATGCATACCTCTGAACTCTCCAGGGAGAGTAAAGCAATTTCCAGATGCCCACTTAAACACCCAGAGCAAGGGTAGCAGTCGGGGCAGCAGCATCCCAGCAGATGGCCTGGGTTCCTGCGAGTCAGCAAACTGGAGGGCTCACTTACAGGAACTGGGAAAGCAGCAGAGAATCAACAGACTTTAGCTCACAGAAGAGGAACTAGGGACAGCAGGTGGCTCAAATCCTCCCTCCCATCTGCAAGAGAGCAAATGAAAGCCCAGTAGTCAGACATCAAAGAGATGGGGGAGTGGGAAAGGGGCGGGTGGTGGTGGTGGTGGTGGTGGGGTGGAGTGCAGAAAGGAGCAGGGAAGGAGGACTGGGGAGATAACTCAGCCTGTAAAGTGCTTGTTGCACAAGTGTGAGGACCTAAATTAAGATTCACAGCATCTACATAAAAATCTGGGCATGACCCTGCACATCTATAATCTCAGGGCTGAGGAGGCAGAGACAGGAGGATCTCTAGAGCACTCGTCCAGTCATTCTACCTGAATTAGTTGTCTCTAGATTCAGAGAGTGATCCTGTCTCAAAAAAACAAGGTAGAGGAATTGGTGAGATGGCTCAGTGGTTTAGAACACTTATTGCTCTTACAGAGGACCTGGGTTCAATTCCCAGCATCTATTTGGTGGCTTGCAGCCATCCATAACTCCAGTTCCAAGAGTTTTGACATTGTAATCTGACCTGTACTGGGCATGAACATGGTGCACACATGTACACTCCACACATAAAATAATAAATGTTAAAAACATTTTAATGAGGCAGACAATCACTGACATCAACCCTGGCCTTCATACCCACACTTGTGCATGAACACTGCTTATGTGAGTACACAATTATATGCACACACATATACACAAGAAGGAAGGGAAGAAAAAGGAAGGATGGAGGAAGGAAGGGAGGAAGGAAGGAAGGAAGGAGTCAAGAGGGTTAGAGAGCAAGTTCTGAGGGACTTCCCTACAGCACTGGGGTGGACCTGAACACAGAGATGAGTCTAAGAGCTTTTCTTAGTCTAAGGTCTACTCTTAGGAGGAAGATCTCTGATGAACTGAAGCTAGTGTGTGTTTGCTCACTCATTTATCCAGGAAACACATAATGAGTTGTGGGCATTGCAGAGCTAGAAATTTGCCTGCTGTGCAGGGGCCTCAAACTCTCCATACACTGTGCTACTGTCTTCAGAGCTGCTGGCACAGGACAGTTCTCTTCCTGCCACTGAGGCACATACATGAGATATATTTGTAAAGCGTGAGCTGGGACTTATTTCCCTCACATCTTATGGACTGAGTCCCAATGTGTCAATGACAGTACCATCATCAATGTGACACAAAAGGAGGACATGAGTTCTCAACCAGTGCTGGTTAAACAGCTGCCCATGGTGTGGTGTGGGTGGCAGCCACGTCTAAGTCCTCTCCTCACCTTGCAGATCTGCACTTCCTTTCTGTCTCAGATCTGTATCTCCCAGCTAGATGTCTATCATAAGGCATTGTTTTGTCAGCTAGCATAAGAGGACTGTTTAGGAAAATTCCAATTTTTGATTCAGTTCTTATGCTTTCTCATGTCATAGAATTTGATGTTTTACACACACACACACACACACACACACACACACACACACACACACAAACTTATTTACTAGATATGATGGTGCACTCTTTTAAGGCCAGCATTTGGAGTTAGAGGCAGGCAGATATCTGTGATTTGAATATGTCTAGTTTATGTAGTAAGTTCCAAATCAGCCAGAACTACATAGTAAGAGACTGTCTCAAAACTGTTTTTATTAATTCTTTGAGATTTTTATACTATGTATTTTGATTAAACCCACCCCATATGCCCTACCTACCCACCCTTACGTTCTCATTTTAAGTAACACCCATTGATTTCTGTTTGTGTTACCCATATTCTCTTGGGTTTGTGAACCCACAGGGTGTGAATCCACTAGGGTGTGGTCAACCCTACCAGGCACCATACTTTTAAAGAAAACTGCCTCTCCCTTTCTTAGCAGTTATTCAACTAGGGTGCAGGATTCCGTGTCTAATCCCTCTCTGTTTTGGGAATTGGCTTGGCTTGAGTTTGCACAGGTCTTATACATGCTATCACAACCACTCTGGGTTCATATGTGCAGCTGCCTGGTGCGTACAGAGGACTCTGTTCCTTGTACACATTCATTGCCTCTGGGGCTGACATTTCTTCCTCCCCTATGCAATGATTTCCGAGCCTTGGGAGGTGGAGTGTGGTATACATGACCTGTGTGAGGCTAAGCATGCTGTATTTTAATCTCTGAAAATTTTATATGTAGCTGTCTTGTTATTATTGAATAGTGTCTTATTTTCTGAATTTGGAAGTATTTCTTTTTGTTTATAAGCTGTTTTATTGGATCCTTAACATGCCATGGATACAGTCACCTACTTTTAGATGTTTTCTCACAGTGTGTGATGTTTCATCCTCTTTACAGCTTTTTGTCTTTTCAGGACAGCTAGATACTGTTTCCTAAACATTCTTGATCTATATATATAAGGAGACCACTGACAAGTCCAGGAGGAAGAAAACAAAGATTATAAAGGAGGCTGGTTCAGATAGACAAACATCCTGGGGCAAAGGCCACAGGGTAGCTTAGTCCAAACAAACCCAGGCCCCATTGCCTGGGACCTATAAGTGTTTCCTTCCACCTGTGAGTGTGGTCTTGATAGATGTGACTAAGGAGGGATTTTGCCCATTGGGGACCACCCTGGATTATCTATGGCCTTCAAATCCAATCACAAGGGTTTCCTGAGGTTCATCTTTCTACCAAGTGCCATGCCAGCTTTTGGTACATATGTGTAATGCCATTACCTTATAATTAAAGTTATAATTGGAATTTTACTAAAAATCATTTGTTGGGAATTTGGAAAGATAATGATATTACTCATGATATGGCTCAATTACAGACCTGAATCTCAGCTACGAGTAAAGTACATGTTGAGTCTACTGATATAGAAGATTTGGCTCAGTCTATTAGCTCTGGTTTACGGTCATTAAAACGTGTCGGTTGGTTACATTGGATCATTGTTATCGCCGTGGCTATAGGAATAATTCTTTTTCTTCTCCTCATTTTTCCATTTATCTTCCGACTACTCTTTTCCTTAATTTCTACAGCTAAAAGAGATATTTGCGAGCTTCAATTAAAAAATAAAAAAGGGAGAGATGCCACACCACCTCCAGTCGGATGTGTGTGACAAGTTCCACAGACTGAGGCATTTGACCTCAACAGGGGGAGTCCTCCTGGAACCAGTTGTAGAACTCTTCGCCAGAGAAAAATTATTGAGCTGTAGTTCTCTTGGCAACTTACCTGTCTTATGTTTCCTATTCCTTTTCTAATTTACAAGATGGTCCTGATAGCCTAGGTTAAGATCTTAAGCAAGTATAATGGGTACAAAAACCATCTCTTAAGATGAACTCATTAACCATGATATCATCATCTGGGTAAACCAGTATTTCACGTTATAAATCATCTATGAGGTTGTATTGATAAATATAAACTTTCCCAACAATAATACTTTATATGGCTGCATGTGTGCCATCGGAAGTAGGTTTTGGTACATTGTTTAAGAAAGCTTTGTATAGAAGAGAATTAAAATATTTAAATTTATGTTTTGAAGTGTAATAGAAGAGCAGAAACTAGACGTTAAATAGTAACTGATCATAAAAATTTATTAGTTTATTTTTGGAAATTTGCCACTAGCCTAGGTGATTTTTGTGTTTTGATATATTAAGTGGTCATAACAATATCCATACTACCTGACTGCCTCATTGAATATATCCTTTAGAAGTTGTAATATTTGAATGATTTTGTATTTTGCTGTGCCAAATGGTTATTGCAATGTCCGTTCTGTTGTACTGCTTCACGGAACACAGCTTTTCAGTGTTGACATACCTGTTTCTCTATGTATAAAAATCCTTGCTTGAGAGCTGCAAAATACACTCAGATTCAAACTGCCTCTGTGTTTGTTTCTGTTTGTCACCACTGAATCCTTACCCATCTGGCTTTGAGAACCCACATCCCAGGTACCCCCATAACCGCTCGGGTGGTCAGTGGCAGTTTCCCTAAGGGAAAAAGCACAGGGAGATGGGATGCTAATTCAGGGCTGAGGCCACGTGACCCCAGAGGTAGAGATGGGAGTGGTGACAAGGGGATAAGGATGACAATGCCTCCATGAAAAGGGGAAACAAGGGGTGGACAGTCCCCATGATCCGTTCAGGGACAGCCACTTATGGAACATGCTGCTTGGCACCCAAGGAGCATAACTTTTGATTTATAACCTCTTGGACCATAAGAGAGCAAGCATCTGTGTTTCAGACACCTGCTGTGTGTGATTGTGTCTGGGGCTATCAGAGGCTTATGAGGAGGAAGCTACTGAGTTCTGAGTGACCTCAAAGGAGGAAGCGGGCAAGCCTCCTCCCGAATGCCATTCTCTATTTTCTGGTGTTTAAAAATCTTTCTTATTTGTTTATGTTCAGTCTACAAAGTGAAGTGTTTCAGAATCACATTTTCCTTCTGATATATCATGTGTCCACAGCCATACCATTGTGAACCATACCATTGTGAACACACCGTATCTAAGTGCAATGTAGTGGAAATTTTTTCATATTCCCCTCCATTATCTTCTACCACTCTTCTTTTCCCTCTCACTATCCCATTGTATATTATTCAGGGTTCTCTAGAGTAATAGAGCTTATAGAATGAATCTATCTCTATCTATCTATCTATCTATCTATCTATCTATCTATCTATCTATCTATCTATCTATCTAAAAGGGGGGTTTGTCAGAATGACTTACAAACTATAGTAGGGGAGAAACATACCATATATTGGATGCTGATTCAAAGCCTATACCACCTTTGGAGAGCCCTGCCACAGCTCTCCAGTCTGCTGCCACTGTATTGCACTCTATTGGCACTGTAACTATGTCTTCACAAGGCCATTCCATTTTTTCTATTAGTCTACCTGCTTCAGGATGGAGGGCAACATGGTAAGACCAGTAGATTCCATGATTGTGAGTCCATGTCACACTTGGACATGTCTGCCTGGACACTGCCATGCTTCCTGCTATGATAACTGACTAAACCTCTGAAACTGTCAGCCAGTCCCAATTAAATGTTTTCCTTTATAAGAGTTACCTTGGTCAGTGTCTCTTCACAGTAATAAAACCAGAACTAAGACAGCCATTAATATTTAAAGTTATTTTTGAAAGATTATGTGTTGGTTACAGTCCCCCACCTCTCTGCCTTTTTCTAAGTATTTCAGTAATTATATCTTCTTTTTTTCTTTCTAGAGAATCTTGGACATGCTGACTCCTCTCTTTAGATTACACTATTGCTTCCAGTATTTTCTTTAGGATTGCTTTTGGTGTACTTAAATTCTTGTAGCCTGTTTGTGTTATTGAAAATTTTTCTTTCTTCTTCAACTATGGCAACTAGTTTTTCTGGATCCAGTTACCTAGGTTGGCATTTGTGAACTCTTAGAACTTGGAGTGCATTGCTCCAGTCTCTTCCGGCTGTCAAATCTTCCATTGAGGAATCAGCTGCTAACTCTGATAGTTTTTGTTGTTGTTGTTTTTTAATCCATGACTTGTGTTTCCTCAATATTCTATTTTTGTTTTGTTCTATGTATTTAGCCTTTTAACTTTGATAGCCTATGAGGGATATCTTTTCTGCGCTTGTGTATTTGGCCTTTTGTGTGCTTTCCCGTCACTGTATGATTATGCCTCTTCTCAGTTTGGGCAAGTTACGTTCTGTGTTCTTGTTGAGGATCTGGTCTATAGCATTGACTTGGGATTCTTCCCCTTTATCTATGACAATAATCCAATGCTTTTTTTTTCAGGATGCCCTATAGATTCCACATTTTGTAAAAAAATAAAAATATCATATTATTATTATGTGTCTGACATGAACAGAGGAGTCTGGGCTAGAGTTTATGAAAGGCACAGATGGGACTCATTAGATTGGGCCAGAACTTTGGCTATGAAACATCAGTCTCTGAATGGGGGAGGGTGCAATCAGAGTAATGTCAGATGGAGTCACTGGGCTGGGCCAAAACAGAGGATGAGTGGGCCTGGAGGAGCAATCTTGTACAAGCAGTTGCCAGGTGACTGTAGTTGTGAGTGGCTCTGGCAGAAACGGCAGATAGTTTACCTGTGTCTCCGTGCTACAGGACAAGCTAGAGGATCTGTGTTCATTTCTTTTGCTGTGATAAGATACCATGATGAAGGGAAGCTATAAAAGAAGAGTTTTGTTGAGATTATGGTTGCAGAGGGTTAGGGACTATTGTGGCAAACAAGGGAATGGCAACAGGTGGCTGAAACAGCAACTGAGAACTCATATCTTGATCCACAAGCAAGACACACATGACTTATTTTCTGCTCCAGATCATGTTTGCTGTTTCTGGTTCTGCATCCAGATTTTGCGCTTCACTCTCAAGCCTGGCCCCAGCAGCTTCACCAGCTGTTTTCTACCAGTAGCTTCCTCCTGGCGCTGGTCTGACTTGTTATTTAGAAAGATCTTTTCTCCATCCACTTCTGAATCCTCTTGAACTCTTTCATTTTGTAGTACACACACACACACACACACACACACACACACACACACACACAGAGCGAGAGAGAGAGAGAGAGAGAGAGAGAGAGAGAGAGAGAGAGAGAGAGAGAGAGAACAACTGAAACCCAAAAGTTTGTCCCCAGTGATATAGATCCTTCAAGGCCACATCTTCCAGAGCTCTACCACCTGCTCACTGAGGGCAGGAGCCTATGAAATCATTCATATTCAAACCACCACAGGGAGGCTGGCGGGGGGTGGGGTGGGGTGGGGAGGGTGGGGAGGTGGGGGGGTGGGGGTTTGGGGGATGGGGAGTGGGGGGGTGAGGAGGCAGGGGATATGTCTTGAGAGTCCCAAATGGAGCAAAAGCTGCCAAGAGAAAGTCATGAGTGGAGGATTTGTGCTGGGGTAGGAGGAGGGAGTGTTTACCACTTTCTACATGACACCTGAACAAGAGGATCCTTGGCCGTGAGCACTGTGAGGTCTGGTGAGTCCCAAAGGTTTCAAATAATTTTTATGAGACCAGTATCACCCTGATATTCAACTAGACAAGACCAGACCAAAACAAATAACAATAAAATAATATTATAGGCCAATATCTCTGCTAAACATGGATAAAAAATTCTCAACCAAAATACTTACAAATACATATCAAGAAAAATGTACAGCACGATCAATTTATCTTAATTGTAGAGATATGTAAATAAATAAACATAATCTATCACATAAATAGAATCAAGAACAAAAACCACATAGTTGTGTTATTAGATGCAGGAAAAAAACTTTGGCATAATTCAATATTTCTTCATGATACAAGTCCTGGAGAGTCTAGGAATATAGGGGACATCTCAACACAATAAAGGCAACATACAGCAAGCCCACAGCCATAACCATCTTAAATGATTAGGCTAAAAACTCAAAGCCTTTCAATTAAAATGAGGAACTGGACAATGAAGTCCATTCTCCCTACTCTTTCAATACACCACGTGAAACCTTATCTAGAGTGATAAGACAAGTGAAGGAAAGGAAAGGGATGCAATTAGGAAAGGAAAAAGTCAAAGCATTCTTATTTGAAGTGATATGAATCCATATGTAAATACCTTAAAGAGTCTACCCCAAACATAGGACTGTGAACACATTCAGCAAAGCAGCAGAATTAAAAAAACAACATACTACAACCAGTACATTCCTGTATACACAGACATACTGAGGAAAAAGGAATCAGAGAAACAAAACCACTCACAATAACCCAAAAACATTTTGGAATACATTTACCCAAGTTATAGAAGTTTGATACAGTGAAAACTGCAAGACACTGAGAAAAGAAATGGAAAAGCAATATGAAGGCTTTGTATTTTCATTTATTGGTACAATTAATAGCGTGAAGATGGCCACCATATCAAAACCCAGTTAGAGATTTATTGCAATAGTTATCAAAATTGTAATACAGTTCTACACAAAAATTGAAGAAAATTCTTAAATTTCATTTGAAATCACAAAAGACCCAGGATGGCCAATTTATCCTGAATAATAACTTCAAGAGGTGTTACTATTTGAGACTTCTAGTTATACTTCCAGAGCTATAGTAATAATAATAATAATAATAATAATAATAATAAAGCGTGGTATTGGCATATAAACAGTCTCATGGACTAGAACTAAGGAACTACACATCACACTCCTGATGTCTGATAAATAGATCAACAATACAGATCAGGGAAAAGACAGCGTCTTTCACAAACGAGTTTGGTTAACCTGTATAGCTACATGTAGAAGAATGAAACTAGATATTTATCATTCACCCCACATAAAACTCAACATCAAATGAATCAATGACCTCAGCCTAAGACCCATATCCTGAATCTTATAAAGCAGATATCAGGGAATTCACTTGAACTCATTGGAATAGGACTTTCTCAACAGGAACCTGATAGTGCAGACATCAAGACCAACAGTTAATACATGAGACCTCATGAAACTACAAAAGTTGTACAGCAATGGATTCTATAATTTCAGTGGAGAGGCATCTTACAGATTAGGAAAAAGTATCTTCACCAGGTATGCATCTGACAGGGGATTAGTATCTAGATTATATAAAGAACATCTCATACCCAAACTCCTAAACACCATAAATACAACTGTGGAGGTTTGAATGAAAATGGGCCCTCATAGGCTCAGAGAGAGTGTCACTAATAGGAGGCCTGGGCTTGTTGGAGTAGGTATGCCCTTGTTGGAGGAAGTGTGTTACTGTGGGTGGACTTTGAGATTGCAGATACTCAAGTCAGGCCCAGAGTCACTCTCTCTTCCTGCTGCCTGCCAATTTGTATATAGAACTTTCAGCTTCCTTCCCAGCACTATGTCTGCTTGTATGCTGACATGAGTCCTGCCATGATAATAGATTAAACTTCTGAGCTGTAAGTCAGCTTCAAATAAATGCTTTCCTTTATTAGAGTTACTGTGGCCATGGTGTCTCTTTACAGCAATAGAAACCCCAACTAAGACAACAATCCAATTGAAAATGGAGCCTGTGGCTCATGCCTTTAATTCCAGCACTCTGAAGGCTAGTCTGGTTTACAGATCGAGTTCCAGGATAGCCAGGGTTACACAGAGAAACAGTCTAGAAAAATCAAATCAAATCAATAAATCAATTAGTCAATAAATCAGCCTGAAACTAAGCAGAGACCTTCAAAAAATGCAATTAAAACTACTTGGAGATTTCATCACAGTCACAAGGAGTAATATAAAGAAAACAAATGTTGGGGCTGAAAGATGGCTCAGCAGTTAAGAGCAGTTGCAGCTCTGATAGAGCACCCAGTTTGATTCCTAGGACCATGGTAGCTTTACATCTGACAGGATTAATATTCAGAATATACAAAGAACTCAAAAACAAGTAATCAAGCAAACCAGGCCCACGAGGCCTCAACCTTACATAAGAGCTAAGGAATGCTGAGAGCAGGAGAAATAGTCTCCCCAGGGAAGTGCAAACCATTGCTTATCTAATACCAAGTGGTCAACCCTGAAAACGTGCACAAAAGTTATTTGCATAGTGAGCAGGTGTACTTAGGAATATGTATGTATATGCATAATGCATGCAATAAAAACTAATAATAAAAGAAGTCACAAATTTGAAAGAGAACAAGGTGAGGATATGTAGGAGTGTTTGGAAGGAGGAGAGGGAAGGAAAAATGTTATAACCTCAAAAAAACCCTTAAAATTATACCATACTATGCTACTTAATCGACAATTTTCCTTCTGATTTATTTATTAATTTGTTCATTCTATTTTCTGAATAGGGATACTCCCATCCAGCATAACTTAAGATTTTTAGGTCCAAAGAAAAATCACAAAGCACTCCCCCTCCTCCCCTTCAAAGCACAGGCCTACTAACTTGGTCCAAATGACAATGTTGGCTCAACTAGGACACTGGCAGGAAATACAAAGGATTGCTGGTGGATACTTGCAGCATTCCTCAGGAACCTGTCTGCCAGGAAGATTACTTCCCTATATCAGATGAGGTCTCTGCTTCCTATTGACAAGCCAGTGCTAACTCTCTTAGGGTTTTACTGCTGTGAACAGACACCATGACCAAGACAACTCTTATAAGGACAACATTTAATCGGGACCAGCTTACAAGTTCAGAAGTTCAGTCCATTATCATCAAGGCAGGAACATGGCAACATCCAGGCAGGCATGGTGTAGGAGAAGCTGAGAGTTCGACATCTTCATTTGAAGGCTACTAGCAGAATACTGACTTCCAGGTAGCTAGGATGAGGGTCTTAAAGCCCACACCCATAGTGCCACATCTACTCCAACAAGGCCATACCTACTCCAACAGGGCCACATCTTCTAATAGTGTCACTCCCTGGGCCAAGCATATACAAACCATCACACTAACCTCCAGGCTCCTTCAGTCCCTACTGACATGCAATATGAAAGTCCTACACTAACTTCCAGACCGTTCCAGGTCACAGGATCCCTGCTACCTCACCAGCAGCTGCAACTTTTTTCCTCTTTATAATCTGGGAGGATTTTCCATGCTTTCAAGAGAGATAGCCCTTGTCTACCCTTCTCCTTTACACCCCAGAGACATAGCCCTGGATACACTGGGCTACCTCAAAGGCCTCTGACTATTCTTTTTCTCATAAGAAAAACATTATTCTCACCCATGAATCCATCAGTTTGGTGGCTTCCCTGTGCCCTTGCCTTATAAAGATCTCATTTTTTTTGGAAGGTAAATTGATAAACTAAAAGTTAGCCTAATTTCTTTCAATGGTCCTAATGACTTATATAGAAAAAAATTTAACCTTATCCAACTGGGTTTTGTGGATTGAAAGAGCTAGGCAATCGATTTCTTTTGAAAGAATCAGGTTTTCAAGTCCTATTGTTTTGGGGAGTCTACCAGAACTTACCATTCAGACACAGATTATAGCCTGTTGAAAATCTTTTTTTTTTAAAGACATCATCTCTCTACATATCCCTAGTTGTCCTGGAACTCACTATGTAGACCAGGTTGGTTTTGAGTGCATAGAAATTGGGCTTCCTATGCATTAAATCCTTTGCAGGATTAAAGGCCTGCTGGTCTGAAAGTCTTTCTTTCAGTCAGCTGAGACTATACACTCATGTATTGTGGACCTACATGTAGTCCCAAGTGTCCAGAGCACAGGGTGTTTAAAGGTAAAAACCCCCATATCATGGCATCTTGCTCAGCAGCTGCAAGGTAGGGGCAGGGGATGCTTGGAAGAAGCAAGCAATTTGACAAATAAACAAGCAGTTAGCTGGAGGGGGTTCTGCACAAGCAGGTTGTGCAGATTAGTTATCTAGGGCATCTTGAGCTCAGGTTCCTTGAATACAGTTGGGTTATTTTCTATGAGATTCTCCTTCAACGAGGTCAAATTCTAGTTAAACCCGAAAAGGCCGCTGTAAGAATACAAGATGGAGAAACCTTTGCACTCTCTTGCCATGTCACACTATCTAGGCTCCCAGCTGATCGTTTTAGGAACTAGCATACTATCGCCTGTCAGGCAAATCCAGACTGATAGCTTAAAGCAGTTTTCTTGGAGCATGGGTACATTAATTTGTGATCAGATCTATAGTTACTTTTGTGCTGTAGCTGCTCAGTTAAGTAAGTATGACAAAAACAGTCTCGCTTTTGTATCTTATTTATTGTCTGGCTCTTTCCAAATGGGTGCTGGTCTTTGCTTTATGTTGTACCCCCTCCTTATATTCCATAGTAGCAACAGTAACTGTTTTACTTTATAATAGATGTTAGTTCCTCAACTTTCAAAGGGAGGAAGCACTTGGCTCTGATTTCAATCAAGTGTGAAGTAGCCACAGATAATGCTACTATAACGTCACTGGCTACAAAGCAATTGATATGCATTACACCATTGATAGTCTAGTTTAATTTTCTATAAGTTCACTATCTCATGAGTTCTATTCATCTTATACCTTGATGTGAAAAAATAGCACTAACAGAGTTTCCTTTTTACTACTATGTAGGCACTCTTACACCGTTTTTTATTTGGAAAAGTAAAATTTTGCTTTTAGAAATACGATTGTGTCAGCGATAAATCTTTACAGCCAACTCTTTGTTATTTAAAGTATTCAACTTAAATTACTTCCCATTCTAACACTGATGAAATCAATTCCTTTTCATTTCCAGAATAGTACCTTAATACTGTAAAAACTGAATATAAAATAGAGCAGTTTTAAGTATGTAAATGTGCTTCATGTGTTAAGAAAAAGATCTTCAAAATTTCTGTGTAAAGACAAAGAGAGTACATGAGGGAAAAGAAATTAAAGTATTCTATACTTCATTCCCAAGGCAAACAAAAGAAATATTTAGAAAATAAATGTTTCCCGCGCAGGGAGGGAGCCTGCCAGCTTCCCTTCCGCGACCTCTGTTCCCGCGGACTGCGCTGGAGAGACCGGTACCCAGGCTCTCCCCCCGATATAACATCACTTGGGACACGGCCTGTTGGGGCTTCTGTCTGTGCCCGAGGGCGGGTTGGCGCTGTGGTCGTCTGGGTGCCAGATCGGCGGGCCATCGTGACCACAGGGTGAGCGGCGCCACGGAGACTGCCCTCTGCCATCTTTGCTCCAGTGACCAGGTAGTTGGGACCGCCAGGCTCAGAGACAGACAGGCATAATATCGCTTCGGTTTCAGGCAGCTTGTGTGTAACCTGCTCCCAGGTGCTGGGCTGATCTGCAGTAACCAGCGCGCCAGTTCCGCGGTGGGACCTTCTGCCTGGTGGCGGGACCCCGCGCAGGGAGGGAGCCCGCCAGCTTCCCTTCCGCGACCTCTGTTCCCGCGGACTGCGCTGGAGAGACCGGTACCCAGGCTCTCCCCCCCCCCCCCCCGATATAACATCACTTGGGACACGGCCTGTTGGGGCTTCCGTCTGTGCCCGAGGGCGGGTTGGCGCTGTGGTCGTCTGGGTGCCAGATCGGCGGGCCATCGTGACCACAGGGTGAGCGGCGCCACGGAGACTGCCCTCTGCCATCTTTGCTCCAGTGACCAGGTAGTTGGGACCGCCAGGCTCAGAGACAGACAGGCATAATATCGCTTCGGTTTCAGGCAGCTTGTGTGTAACCTGCTCCCAGGTGCTGGGCTGATCTGCAGTAACCAGCACGCCAGTTCCGCGGTGGGACCTTCTGCCTGGTGGAGGGACCCCGCGCAGGGAGGGAGCCTGCCAGCTTCCCTTCCGCGACCTCTGTTCCCGCGGACTGCGCTGGAGAGACCGGTACCCAGGCTCTCCCCCCAATATAACATCACTTGGGACACGGCCTGTTGGGGCTTCCTTCTGTGCCCGAGGGCGGGTTGGCGCTGTGGTCGTCTGGGTGCCAGATCGGCGGGCCATCGTGACCACAGGGTGAGCAGCGCCACGGAGAGTGCCCTCCGCCATCTTTGCTCCAGTGACCAGGTAGTTGGGACCACCAGGCTCAGAGACAGACAGGCATAATATCGCTTCGGGTTCAGGCAGCTTGTGTGTAACCTGCTCCCAGGTGCTGGGCTGATCTGCAGTGACCAGCGCGCCAGATCTGCTGTGGGACTTCTGCCTGGCAGAGGGACGCCCCCTCCCCCCCCCAGGAGAGATCACACACCCCTGCACAGGGCAGGAGCCTGCCAGCCTCCCTTTGGCGACCTCTGCTCCAGGAATCCACTAGGCTGAGCCTTTAGATGTGCAAGGCCTCCCCAATATAAGATCACTTGGGGCAAAGCACATTAGGGCTCCAAAGTCACTCAGGAGCAGGCAGGCCCCAGAAATCGGTGCCAGGGGAATCCTGGTAATCCAGGGGGGGCAGAAATAGCTTTGCAAGCTCACAGGAGGTCCAACCAACAGCCAGTGGCAGCAGGACCAACTAACACCAGAGGTATCCAGATGGCAAAAGGCAAACGTAGGAATGTTACTAACAGTAATCAAAGTAATGTGGGACCATCCGAACCCAACTCTCCAACAGCAGCAAGTCCTGGATACCCCACCACACCCGAAAGACAAGATCTGGATTTAAAATCACTTCTCATGATGCTATTAGAGGATCACAAGAAGGACACAAATAAATCTCATAAAGAGTTACAGGAGACCATGAATCAACGGTTAGAAGCCCTTACAAAGGAAACACAAAAATCGCTTAGAGAAATGCGGGAGAACATGGATCAAAAGATGGAGGCGCACAAGGAGACAACACAAAAATCACTTAACGAGATGAATCAACGGGTAGATGCACTCACAAAGGAATCACAAAATTTGCATAAAGAAATGCAGAAGAATATGGGTCAACAGACGGATGCCCATAAGGAGGCAACACAAAAATTGCTTAAAGAAATGAATCAACGGTTAGATGCCCTTACAAAGGAAACACGAGAACTGCTTAAAGAAATGCAGGAGACGATGGATCAACAGATGGAATCCCATGAGGAGGAAACACAAAAATCGCTCAGAGAAATGCAGGAGAACGTGGGTCATCAGGAAGAAATCCTGAAAGAGGTAATGCAAAAATACCTTAAAGAAATACAGGAAAATACAAACAAACAAGTGAAGGATCTCAGCAAATCCATCCAGGAACTAAAAAAGGAAGTAGAAACAACTAAGAAATCACAAAGGGAGACAACTTTGGAGATAGAAAACCTTGGGAAGAAATCAGGAGTCATAGATGCAAACATCAACAATAGAATACAAGAGATGGAAGAAAGAATCTCAGGTGCTGAAGATTCCATAG
Source organism: Tokudaia tokunoshimensis (assembly GCA_036184795.1). Taxonomy (NCBI): domain Eukaryota; kingdom Metazoa; phylum Chordata; class Mammalia; order Rodentia; family Muridae; genus Tokudaia; species Tokudaia tokunoshimensis. The sequence continues at coordinate 30,634,713 of BTHU01000001.1, read as the reverse complement.
AAAGCATCGACTCAACAGTCAAAGAAAATGCAAAATGCAAAAAACGCGTAACCCAAAACATCCAGGAAATCCAGGACACAATGAGAAGACCAAACCTAAGGATTATAGGTATAGATGAGAGTGAAGATTTGCAACTTAAAGGGCCAGTAAACATCTTCAACAAAATTATGGAGGAAAACTTCCCTAACTTAAAGAGAGAGATGCCGATGAACATACAAGAAGCCTACAGAACTCCAAACAGACTGGACCAGAACAGAAATACCTCCCGTCACATAATAATCAAAACACCGAATGTTCTAAACAAAGAAAGAATACTAAATGCAGTAAGAGAAAAGGGCCAAGTAACATACAAAGGAAGACCTATCCGAATCACATCAGACTTCTCACCAGAGACTATGAAAGCCAGAAGATCCTGGGCAGATCTCATGCAGACACTAAGACAGCACAAATGCCAGCCTAGACTACTATACCCAGCAAAACTCTCAATCACCATAGATGGAGAGACCAAGATATTCCATGATAAAACCAAATTTTCACAATATCTTTCCACAAATCCAGCCCTGCAACGGATAATAGGTGGAAACCTCCAATACAGGGAGAGAAACAACACCCTGGAAAAAATGAGATAATAACCTTCTTGAATCAAACCCAAAAGTAGATAACCACTCAAACATAAAGATAGCGTCAAGAATGGCAGATGGCAATAATCACTATGCCTTAATCTCTCTTAATATCAATGGTCTCAACTCCCCAATTAAAAGACATAGACTAGCAGACTGGATACGTAAACAGGACCCAGCTTTTTGCTGCATGCAGGAAACGCACCTCAGTGTCAAAGACAAACACTACCTCAGAGTAAAAGGCTGGAAAACAATTTTACAAGCAAATGGCCCCAAGAAACGAGGTGGAGTAGCCATCCTAATATCGGATAAAATTGATTTTCAACCCAAAGTCATCAAAAAAGACACAGAAGGACACTACATACTGATCAAGGGAAAAATCCACCATCAAGAACTCTCAATCCTGAATATCTATGCTCCAAATGCAAGGGCACCCTCATTCGTAAAAGAAACTTTACTAAAACTCAAAGCACACATCGCACCGCACACAATAATAGTGGGTGACTTCAACACCCCGCTCTCTGAAATGGATCGTTCAGGAAAGCAGAAACTAAACAGGGACACAGTGAATCTAATTGAAGCCTTGGACCAAATGGAACTAACTGATATATATAGAACATTTCATCCTAGAGCTAAAGAATACACCTTCTTCTCAGCTCCTCATGGTACCTTCTCCAAAATTGACCATATAATTGGTCACAAATCAGACCTCAACAGATACAAGAAGATAGAAATAATCCCATGCCTCCTATCAGATCACTATGGAATAAGGGTGGTCTTCAATGGCAACAAAAACAAAAGAAAACCCACGTACACATGGAGGCTGAACAATGCTCTACTCAATGATAACTTGGTCAAGGTGGAAATAAAGAAAGAAATCAAAGACTTTTTGAAAGTTAATGAAAATGAAGGCACAACATACCCTAACTTATGGGACACAATGAAAGCAGTGCTAAGAGGAAAATTCATAGCCCTGAGTGCCGCCAAAAAGAAACGGGAGACAGCATACACTAACAGCTTAATGGCACACCTGAAAGCCCTGGAACAAAAAGAAGCAAATACACCAAAGAGGAGTAGAAGGCAGGAAATCATCAAACTCAGGGCTGAAATCAATCAAGTAGAAACAAATAAAACCATACAAAGAATCAACAAAACGAGGAGTTGGTTCTTTGAGAAAATCAACAAGATAGATAAGCCCTTAGCCAGACTAACCAGAGGGCACAGAGATAGTATCCAAATTAATAAAATCAGAAACGAAAAGGGAGAGATAACAACAGAAACTGAGGAAATTCAAAAAATCATCAGATCCTACTACAAAAACCTGTATTCAACACAACTAGAAAATCTTGAGGAAATGGACAATTTCCTTGACAGATACCAAGTACCAAAATTAAATCAGGATCAAATAGACCATCTAAACCGTCCTATAACCCCTGAAGAAATAGAAGTTGTCATTGGAAGTCTTCCAACCAAAAAAAGCACAGGTCCAGATGGTTTTAGTGCAGAATTCTATCAGACCTTCAAAGAAGACCTAACACCAATACTCTTCAAACTGTTCCACAAAATAGAAACAGAAGGAACACTACCCAACTCGTTCTATGAAGCCACAATTACACTAATACCAAAAGCACACAAAGATCCGACAAAGAAAGAGAATCTCAGGCCAATCTCTCTTATGAATATCGATGCAAAAATACTCAATAAAATTCTTGCCAACCGAATCCAAGAACACATCAAAACGATCATTCACCACGATCAAGTAGGCTTCATCCCAGGGATGCAGGGATGGTTCAATATAAGGAAATCCATCAATGTAATCCACTACATAAACAATCTCAAAGAAAAAAACCACATGGTCATCTCATTAGATGCTGAGAAAGCATTTGACAAAATTCAGCATCCTTTCATGCTAAAGGTCTTGGAAAGATCAGGAATTCAAGGCCCATATCTAAACATAGTAAAAGCAATTTACAGCAAACCAGTAGCCAGCATCAATCTAAACGGAGAGAAACTTGAAGCAATCCCACTAAAATCAGGGACTAGACAAGGCTGCCCTCTCTCTCCATATCTTTTCAATATAGTACTTGAAGTTCTAGCTAGAGCAATTAGACAAGAAAAAGAGGTCAAAGGGATACAAATTGGAAAGGAAGAAGTCAAACTATCACTATTTGCAGACGATATGATAGTATACATAAGCGACCCAAAGAACTCCACCAGAGAACTCCTACAGCTGATAAACGACTTCAGCAAAGTGGCCGGATATAAAATCAACTCAAGCAAGTCAGAAGCCTTCCTATACTCAAAGGATAAGCAGGCTGAGAAAGAAGTAAGAGAAATAATACCCTTTACGATAGCCACAAACCATATTAAGTATCTTGGCGTGACGCTAACCAAACAAGTGAAAGATCTGTATGACAAGAACTTCAAGTCTCTGAAGAAAGAAATTGAAGAAGACCTCGGAAGATGGAAAAATCTGCCATGCTCATGGATTGGCAGGATTAATATAGTAAAAATGAGCATCTTACCAAAAGTAATACACAGATTCAATGCAATCCCCATCAAAATCCCAACTCAATTCTTCATAGAGTTAGAAAGAGCAATTCAAAAATTCATCTGGAATAACAGAAAACCCAGAATAGCTAAAACTATTCTCAAGAGTAAAAGAACCTCTGGGGGAATCAGTATCCCGGACCTCAAGCTGTACTACAGAGCAATAGTGTTAAAAACTGCATGGTATTGGTACAGTAACAGACATGTAGATCAATGGAACAGAATTGAAGACCCAGAAATGAATCCACACTCCTATGGTCACTTGATCTTTGACAAAGGAGCTAAAACCATCCAGTGGAAAAAAGATAGCCTTTTCAACAAATGGTGCTGGCTCAGCTGGAGGTCAACATGCAGAAGAATGCAAATTGACCCATCCTTATCTCCTTGCACTAAGCTCAATTCTAAGTGGATCAAAGATCTCCACATAAAACCAGACACACTGAAACTAATAGAAGGGAAACTAGGGAAGAACCTTGAACATATGGGCACAGGGGAGAATTTCCTGAACAGAACTCCAATAGCTTATACTCTAAGATCAAGAATAGACAAATGGGACCTCATTAAATTACAAAGTTTTTGCAAGGCAAAAGACACTGTCAAAAAGACAAAGCGGCAACCAACTAACTGGGAAATGATCTTTACCAACCTTACATCCGACAGAGGGCTAATATCCAAGATATACAAAGAACTCAAGAAGTTAAACTCCAGAGAGGCAAGTAACCCTATTAAAAAATGGGGTACAGAGCTAAACAAAGAGTTCTCACCTGAAGAATATCTAATGGCTGAGAAGCACCTAAAGAGATGTTCATCATCCTTAGTCATTAGGGAAATGCAAATCAAAACAACCCTGAGATTCCATCTCACACCAGTCAGGATGGCTAAGATCAAAAACACAGGAGACAGCAGTTGTTGGCGAGGATGTGGAGAAAGAGGAACACTCCTCCACTGCTGGTGGAATTGCAGGCTGGTACAACCACTCTGGAAAGCAGTCTGGCGGCTCCTCAGAAAACTGGGCATGACACTTCCGGAGGATCCGGCTATACCACTCCTGGGCATATACCCAGAGACTTTACCTGCATGCAATAAGGACACATGCTCCACTATATTCATAGCAGCCTTATTTATAATAGCCAGAAGCTGGAAAGAACCCAGATGTCCCTCAACGGAGGAATGGATTCAGAAGATGTGGTATATTTACACAATGGAATACTACTCTGCAATTAAAAACAATGAATTCACGAAATTCCTAGGCAAATGGTCAGAACTTGAAAATATCATCCTTAGTGAGGTAACCCAATCACAAAAGATCACACATGGTATGAAGTCACTGATAAGGGGATATTGACCCAGAATCTCAGAATACCCTAGACACAATCAGCATATCAATAGATTTCTAAAAAGATGGAAGGAGAGACCCCTGGTCCTGGAAAGACTGGATGTAGGGGAACGCCAGGACAGAGTAATGAGAGGGGGTTGAACGGAGAAAAGAGGGAGGGAAGGGGGCTTATGGGACTTTCGGGGAGGGAGGAAACGGGAAAGGGGAAGTGATTTGGAATGTAAATTAAAAAAATAAAATAAAATAAAATTAAAAAAAAAAAAAAAAAAAAGAAAATAAATGTTTGGAATACTGCTAAAAGAAACTATTCTACTATAACTAACGCAAACCCATAATAACTATATGAGAAAGAAATATCTACGATATACTTCATATACAAGACAATTCGATAATATATGCATGGCATTTTTAAAAGAGAGGAATATAAAACAGGTAGCAGGAGCCTTCTGAAAAATCAAATAGAGGAACCATCACTTAATAGAAAAGGTGAAAATAAGTACTAAAATAAACACATCCTATAAGGAAAATTTCCCCTCAAATTCTTCAAAATAAGATGTAAAAGTGCCAAGCAGGGGTGGCTTACACCTTTAATCCCAGCACTGGGGAGGCAGAGGCAGGTGGATTTCTGAGTTGAGGCCAGCCTGGTTTACAGAGTGAGTTCCAGAACATCCAGAGCTATACAGAGAAACCCTGTGTCAAAAAAACAAAAAACAAAACAAAGCAAAAAGATTTAAAAGTATTAAAGTTTCTTTTATTTTTTTATCTTTATTTTTTTAATTATTGAAAGGAAGTAAAAACATTTTCTGATAAAAATTGAAGATTTACATGGAAAATATTTCTGTTAAAATTGAAGAAATATATAGAAAACACATTAAAATAGATGATTTTCATGGAAAATAAAGAGTAAAATTGTAGACATAAAAACATTGCTAAATTAATTGAAAAAGGAAGTAGAAACATTTTATGATAGAATTGAAGATTTATATGGAAAATATTTCTGATAAAATTTTAGAAAAATATAGAATAACATGTTAAAATTAAGATTATCATGGAAAATTATACAGATAAAATGATAGGCATAAACATATTTCTAAGTTGATTGAAAGTGGAATTATAACCATTTTCTGATAAAATTGAAGATTTACATGGAAAATATTTCTGTTAGTCTATGTCTTTTTATTGGGGGAATTGAGTTCATTGATGTTAAGAGACATTAAGGAATAGTGATTGTTACTTCCTGCTATTTTTGATGTTATTTTTATGTTTGTGTGGTTTTCTTCTTTTGGGTTTGTTGGAAGATTACTTTTTTGTTTTTTCTAGGGTGTAGTTTCCCTCATGTTCGCATTTTCCATCTATTATCCTTTGTAGGGCTGGATTTGTGGAAAGATATTGTGTAAATTTGGTTTTATCATGGAATATCTTGGTCTTTCCATCTATAATTGAAAGTTTTTCTGGGTATAGCAGTCTGAGCTATCATTTGTGTTCTCTTAGGGTCTGTACGAGATCTGCCCAGGATCTTCTAGATTTCATTGTCTCTGGTGAAAAGTCTGGTGTAATTCTGATAGGTTTGCCTTTATAAGTTACTTGACCTTTTCCCCTTACTACTTTTAATATTCTTTCTTTGTTTCGTGCATTTGGTGTTTTGATTATTATGTGACAGGAGGACTTTCTCCTCTGGTCCAGTCTGTTTGGAGTTCTGTAAGCTTCTTGTATGTTCATGGACATCTCTTTCTTTAGGTTGTTGAAGATATTTACCAGTCCTTTAAGTTGCAAATCTTGCTCTCTTCTATACCTATAATCCTTAGGTTTGGTCTTCTCATTGTGTCCTGGATTTCCTGGATGTTTTGGGTTACAAGCTTTTTGCATTTTGTATTTTCTTTGTTGAGTCAATGTTTTCTGTGGTATCTTCAGCACCTGAGATTCTTTCTTCTATCTCTTGTATTCTTTTGTTGATGCTTGCATCTATGACTCCTAATTTCTTTCTAGGGTTTTCTATCTCCAGAGTTGTCTCTCTTTGTGATTTCTTTATTGTTTCTACTTCCATTTTTAGATCCTGGATGGTTTTGTTCAGTTCTTTCACTTGTATGTTTGTGTTTTCCTGTAATTCTTTAAGGGCTTCTACCTGTTGACCCATGTTCTCCTTTATTTCTTTAAGGAATTTTTGTTTTTCCTCTTTAAGAGCTTTTATCTGTTGACCCATGTTCTCTTGTATTTCTTTAAGGGAGTTATTTATGTCCTTTTTGAAGACCTCTATTAGACTCATGAGATGCAATTTTAAATCCAACTCTTGCTTCTCTGGTGTGTTGGGGTATCCGGGACTTGCTGTGGTGGGGGAATTGGGTTCTGATCTAGCTAAGTAGCCTTAGTTTCTGTTGATAGGGTTCTTGCTCTTGCCTTTCGCCATCTGGTTATCTCTGGTGTTAGTTGGTCTTGCTGTCTCTGGCTGGAGTTTGTCCCTCCTGTGAGCCTGTGAGCCTGTGTCCGTACTCCTGGGAGACCAACTCTCTTCTGGCAGGGTCTGTGCACAGAAGGCTGTGGCACAGCCTGGCTCCCTGGTGTAAATTGCGATCTGAAGGCTCCTGTCCCAGTTGCTCCATTGATTGTATGCCCTGTCAAAGTTTCAATTCTTGTATTAGAGATTAGAAAGCCAAGACACTGCCCTTGTATGACACAAACTTTAATATAAAATATTATTTGGAAAATTTGAGTCAAGACATATGGATATATTTTATTTCTGAATAATTACACAAAATCTATGTAAACTACCTTATATGTTTTACCTGAATGTGTCAAGAAATGCATTTATAAAGTTGATTTTCCTTTAAATTTTTTTCTTGCAAATATCACATTGTTGAAATGTTAGTTTATATTTAAAAAATAAATGGGTTTGAGTTTTTCTACATAAGTTTAATATATAAAAATAACTTTAAACTTTGTAAGTATATAATTATATTAATAAAGCATAGCTGTCTGAAGAAACTTTTAAGTACAGAGCTGACCTATGGTTCTTCTTTCTCCAGTTATTTTTTAACAAACATATCTTTAAAAACACTTCATATTTAAATGCCAAACTGCCTCAAATCAATTCAGCTTTTAATCAGTCCTTTAACACAGAAAGGAAAGTACATAGGTACAAACAAAACATGCCTGGGCTAAACAGAATAGAGGCTTGGGGCAAAACTTTTGTGATAACAGAACTATTCCACATTTAATGATTGTATTAGTCAGGGTTCTCTAGAGTCATAGAACATATGTAATGCCTTTCTATAATGAGGAAATTTATTATAGTTCAACTCCCCAACAGTGGTCAGCTGTGAATTGGAAGTCCAAGAATCTAGTACTTGCTCAGTCCCACAAGGCTAGTTGTTTCAGCTAGTCTTCTGTAGAAGTAGATTACAACAGATGTGCTGGCAGGTAAATGAAAATGTTGAAGAAGAGTGAATCTTCCCTCGTCCAATGTCCTTATGTAGGTTTCCATTAGAAGGTGTGTCCCAGATTAAAGGTGAGTACCACCACGCCTGGATCTGGGGCTTATTTTGTCCCAGGCTGACCTTGAACTCAGAGATCTCCTTGCCTTAGTCTTCTATGATTAAAGGCATGTACTATCTTGCCTGGGCCTAAACTTTTCATAGCCACTATGCCTCAAGATCTTCATGCCAAGATCCAGGTCAGAAACTTGTCTTCCACAAGACACAAGAGTTGCTTTGGTCATGTTTTTTTCTCTTCACAGCAATAACACCCAACTAAGACAACAGGTATACTACAATATATGTAACCCCGAAAGTTAGGGCTAGGAATAGATAAAAAGTTAGGGGTGAGAGAAAGATTCTCCAAGGAAGGGGAAATAGAATATATAATTATGAAGAGATGGGTGTGGGGGAGACTATAATGCATGGATTAAATGGGGAGCCGGAGATCCAAGGACGTAAGGGAGGGAATATGAAGAGGGATACCTAGCACTAAGGGCCATTTGAGGGTCGCATGGAAATGTATTACTGTAGAAGATTCTTTAAATATATACATATATGAAGGAAATCTTAATGTAGCACCAAATAAGAAGGGAGACAATGCCCCAACTAGATATCTTTCATCACTAAGTGAAACTTCCCATGTCAGGAGTGGGTTCCATTTGATTGTCTTGGCCAAAGGGGCATGATGAAACCCCTGAACAACTCAGGCAATCACCAAGGATAATTGTTGCTTTCCACAGGTAAGGCCTTGTTGCTGATGTCAATACCTGCATATCTCAGTGAACATGTAGGAGTTGAGCTGGGCTTAACTAGAGCCTTCACCCCTACTGACTAGTGTTCATGGTACTGGTAATCTGCATGCTACCAGAGGATAAAGGTAACCACCAATCAGATTCTAAACCCTGCAATCTACAATGGTGACCTCCCTGCCTGATACTCTGGAATAATAGTAGCACAGACATTGTGGGAGTAACCAATCACTATCTGATTACAATTAGGGCTCACTCCATGAGACACAACCCATGTCTGATACTGTTCAGGTGTTCAAGAGGATGAGACTAGATAGGCCATGGACCTAAGGGAAAAACAAATACTATTTTTCTGATAAAAGAACACAGCAATAAAATTATTTCTAAGGAGATTCTGATATGTGCTCAGCCATCTTCAGAGACCCACATCTGGACAATGTGTAGAGTTAAGAGTCTTTGAGTCCCTCAGTTCTAAAAGGAATGTCTTCATCAATCCCTCTCCTCAGGGCTCATGTAGCTATGTGGAAGAGGAGGAAGAAATATTGTAAGAACCAGAAAGAATGGATGACACCAGGAAAGTGTCTTCCAGACATAACAGAACTGACACACATATGAACTGACAAAGAGTGTGGCAGCATGCATGAGGCCTGCAGACGTCCAAGCCAAATGGAGTCCCAGAGCTGAGATGGGGAAGTGGACCACAATATTTCCCATTCCCCAAAAGTTGTCTAATTGACAACTGTTTGCCAAGGAAAAATTGTATTTCTCCAGCGGAATCTCACTGGTTATACAAACAAGTCAAGAGTAGGCCCCAGGACTACCAGTAGAAGGCCAAGACAAAATGCACTCAATGGTATTTTTTTTAAGATTTATTTTTTATATATATGAGCACTCTGTTTATATGTACGCTTGCATGACAAAAGCGAACATCCAACAGAAGAAGATAGATTCCACTATAGATGGTTGTGAGCTGCCATGTGGCTTCTGGAAATTGAACTAAGGAACTGTGGAGGAGTAGCCAGTGCTCTTAACGACTGAGCCATCTCTTCAGCCTTCAGTGGTACATTTGTAGATATTTTTTGTATCATATTGCCTTTTGGGGGCATCTTAAAGAATATTATGAGTCTTTTGCTTATATATCGTGGTTTCTGACTTTGTGCATTTTTGTGTGTAGTTCTTGTCCTTTAACTTTTTTTTTTAAAAAGTTGCATATTTGAAAGGGAGAGAAAGAAAAAGAGGAAGAAGGGATGGAGAGTGGGAGTGGGAGAGGGATGGAGAGAGAGAGAGAGGTAGGAAGGATCTGGGAATTGATGGGTGGGGGGAACTGTGATAAGAATTTAGTTTACGAATTTTCAAAGAAAAACAAGTCTTTCCATAATCCTCAAAAAATGCTTATATAAAAAGCCTAAAAATATGAGAAAAATGTAAACATGAGTAATAAAAACAAATCAGTGATTAAAAGTCATAAAACTAATGGACGAAATCAAAGAACTATAAAATGACTGATACTCCATATTCATGTGGAGGAAGTCTTCGCAGTTTCATCTATAAAATAATACATTTATTTACAGAACAAATGCAATCGTAATCATAATAAATTGTTTTGGGGGTATCAACAAACTGACTTTTCCCCTTGAGACTTAAGGCTGACTTGGAGTTCACTATGTAGAGTTCAAGCTGATTTGAAACTATAGTGATCCCCTGTCTCAGCCTCTGTAGTGTGGGGATTGAGGCGTGACTCCCCAGGTCTAGCTCCACAATGTGATTTATCATGTAGAGAGGCAGCTGTGAGAGGGCAGATAAATTCCTCTCCTGACTAATGCCTGAAGAGCTAAGCCGGGAAAGGAGGGAGTCAAGGCAATCCAACACATGAGCGCAAGGGGCATCTCAAGGTTCATTTTTATGGTTACAGCTCCCATGATAACAATTACAAGTGACATTTCAGCAAGGAGGCCTGATTCACAGGCCAGCACGTTCAAGGTTATACAAAGCACAGCAATGCTATTTTTCTTCAGAAAACTGACATATGGGAACATCGTTTGCCCCAACTATTCTCTGCTAGTTGAAGAAGGCCACAGACATTCTTCTATGTTCCTTCCCACATTTGTTGACATTCCAGAATTAACACTGGATGTTCCTATGCCCAGATCATAAATTCATTATATCCACACATAACCTTTATACAAACCCCAAGGCATATAGTTATATATAAGAGCAATAAGACTGGGATTTGAATTCTGGACAGAGGGAAGAACAGGGAGTCAGCAAGGAACAAGGGCCATTTCTATTAAAGAGAAAGATATGGGGAGAGCCATTCAACATGGGATGTCCACAGTTGTGATTGTGAGAAATGTCAAACAGTGTCCTCTCACTGATCTAGTTGCATGTTAGTTTATTCAGAGTAGTCAGATAAATAACTGACTACTGGCATCCCAGCTACTCTTTCAATAAGTGATAATCAAATGTTGCCCAATTTTGTAATAGAGCGATTCTCACTTCTAGTTCTTTATTTAATTCTCCTAACATTTGAGCCTTACTAACATCACAAGCCAGTTTGGTAATCTCCTGCTGGTGGTTTACAACAAGGACAGGTACAGGCAAAAGAAAAACAGCTGCTCTAGCTGTAGCAGGAACAAACAGATCTAAGTGGTCATCACAATCAGTGGGGAGGTTTCTTTTATTTTTTTTTAAATTGGATATTTTATTTGTTTACATTTCAAATGTTATCTTCTTTCCCAGTTTCCCCTCTGCAAACCCCCATCCCATCCCCCCTCAGCCTGCTTCTATGAGGGTGTTCCCCAAACCACACACCCACTCCCACGACACCGTCCTAGCTTTTTGCTACACTGGGGCATCAAGCCTTCACAGGACCAAGGGCCTCCACTCCCACTAATGCCAGATAAGGCCCTTTCATCTCCTTCAGTCCTTCCCCTAACTCCTCCACTGGGGTCCCCGTGCTCAGTCTGATGGTTGGCTGCAAGCATCTGAGCCTGTCTGGTCAGGATCTGGCAGAGCCTCTCAGGAGACAGCTGTATCAGGCTCCTGTCAGCAAGCACTTCTTGGCATCAGTAATAGTGTCTGGGTTTGCTGTCTGCTTGTGAGATGAATCCCCAGGTGGGGCAGTCTCTGGATGGCTTCTCCTTCAGACTCTGTTCCACTATTTGTCCCTGTATTTCCTTTAGACAAAATTTTGGAGATGGGTGAGTGGCCCCATCCCTCAACCAGGGTCTCATGCCTAACTTCTGGATATGGACTCAACAGGTTCTCCCTCCCCTTTGTGGGGTATTTCAGTTAATGTCATCCCCATGGGGTCCTGGGATGCTCTTGTTTTCCTGGCATCTGGGACTTTCTGGTTGTTACTCCCAGTTCCCCATCCCCCATTGCTACATACCTCTGTTCAATTTCCTGATCCTCTGCACATCTCCTCCATCTCTTCTCATACCTAATTCTGTCCCTTTTCCCTTTTCCCCTCCTCTCTTTCTCCTAAGTCCCTCCCACCTTTTACTTCCCTTCATTATATTGTTCCCCTTTCTAAGTAGGACTGAAACATCGACTCTTTGGTCTTCCTTCCTCTTGAGCTTCATGTGGTCCCTGAGTTGTATTGTGGGTATTCCATACTCTTTGCCTAATACTCACTTATCAGTGAGTACATACCACGTGCGTTCTTTTGTGACTGAGTTACCTCACTCAGGATGACATTTTCTAGATCCATTGGATGTCAGAATGGCTACTCCAGCTTGTTTCTCGGGACCATTTGCTCAGAAAAATTTTCCCAGCCTACTGAGGTAATGTCTGTCTTTATCATTGAGGTGTGTTTCCTGTATGCAGCAAAATGCTGGGTCCTGTATACATATCCAGTCTATTAGTCTATGTCTTTTTTTACTGGGGAACTGAGTCCATTGATGTTAAGAGATTTTAAGGAATAGTGATTGGTTACTGCTGTTATTTTTGTTGTTAGAGGTGGAATTACGTTTGTGTGACTATCTTCTTTGGGGTTTATTGAACGAAGATTATTTTCTTGCTTTTTCTAGAGTGTAGTTTTCCTCCTTGTGTTGGAGTTTTCCATCTATTATCATTTGTAGGGCTAAATTTGTGGAGAAATATTGCGTAAATTTTGTTTTGTCATGGATATTTTGGTTTCTCCATCTATGGTAATTGAGAATTTTGCTGAGTATAGTAGCCTGGGCTAGCATTTGTGTTCTCTTAGGGTCTGTATTACATCTGCCCAGTATCTTTTAGCTTTCCTAGTCTCTGTTGAGAAGTCTGGTGTAATTCTCAAGGTTCTGTATTTATATGTTACTTGACCTTTTTCCCTTACTGCTTTTAATATTCTTTCTTTGTTTCGTGCATTTGGTGTTTTGACTATTATATGATGGGAAGAATTTCTTTTTAGGTCCAATCCATTTGGAGTTCTGTAGGCCTCTTGTATGTTCATGGGCATCTCTTTCTTTAGGTTAGGGAAGTTTTCATCTGTAATTTTGTTGAAGATATTTACTGGCCCTTTAAGTTGGGAATCTTTACTCTCTTCTATACCTATTATCCTTAGGTTTGATCTTCTCATGGTGTCCTGGATTTCCTGAATGTTTTTGGTGAGGAGCTCTTTACATTTTCTTTGACTGTTGTATCAATGTTTTCTTTTTTTTATTATTATTGTTTTCTAAGTTTTTTTATTTACATTCCAAATGATTTCCCCTTTCCCGTTTCCTCCCTCCCCGAAAGTCCCATAAGCCCCCTTCCCTACCTCTGTTCCCCATTCAACCCCCTGAATTCATTGTTTTTAATTGCAGAGTAGTATTCCATTGTGTAAATATACCACATCTTCTGAATCCATTCCTCTGTTGAGGGACATTTGGGTTCTTTCCAGCTTCTGGCTATTATAAATAAGGCTGCTACGAACATAGTGGAGCATGTGTCCTTATTGCTTGCAGGGGAAGCCTCTGGGTATATGCCCAGGAGTGGTATAGCAGGATCCTCTGGGAATGTCATGCCCAGTTTACTGAGGAACTGCCAGACTGCTTTCCAGAGTGGTTGTACCAGCTTGCAATCCCACCAGCAGTGGAGGAGTGTTCCTCTTTCTCCACATCCTCGCCAACAACTGCTGTCTCCTGTGTTTTTTTTTTTAATTTAATTTTATTTTATTTTTTAATTTACATTCCAAATCACTTCCCCTTTCCCGTTTCCTCCCTCCCCGAAAGTCCCATAAGCCCCCTTCCCTCCCTCTTTTCTCTGTTCAACCCCCTCTCATTACTCTGTCCTGGCGTTCCCCTACATCCAGTCTTTCCAGGACCAGGGGTCTCTCCTTCCATCTTTTTAGAAATCTATTGATATGCTGATTGTGTCTAGGGTATTCTGAGATTCTGGGTCAATATCCCCTTATCAGTGACTTCATACCATGTGTGATCTTTTGTGATTGGGTTACCTCACTAAGGATGATATTTTCAAGTTCTGACCATTTGCCTAGGAATTTCGTGAATTCATTGTTTTTAATTGCAGAGTAGTATTCCATTGTGTAAATATACCACATCTTCTGAATCCATTCCTCCGTTGAGGGACATCTGGGTTCTTTCCAGCTTCTGGCTATTATAAATAAGGCTGCTATGAATATAGTGGAGCATGTGTCCTTATTGCATGCAGGTAAAGTCTCTGGGTATATGCCCAGGAGTGGTATAGCCGGATCCTCCGGAAGTGTCATGCCCAGTTTTCTGAGGAACCGCCAGACTGCTTTCCAGAGTGGTTGTACCAGCCTGCAATTCCACCAGCAGTGGAGGAGTGTTCCTCTTTCTCCACATCCTCGCCAACAACTGCTGTCTCCTGTGTTTTTGATCTTAGCCATTCTGACTGATGTGAGGTGGAATCTCAGGGTTGTTTTGATTTGCATTTCCCTAATGACTAAGGATGTTGAACATTTCTTTAGGTACTTCTCAGCCATTAGATATTCTTCAGGTGAGAACTCTTTGTTTAGCTCTGTACCCCATTTTTTAATAGAGTTACTTGCCTCTCTGGAGTTTAACTTCTTGAGTTCTTTGTATATATTGGATATCAGCCCTCTGTCAGATGTAGGGTTGGTAAAGATCTTTTCCCAGTTTGTTGGTTGCCACTTTGTCCTTTTGACAGTGTCCTTTGCCTTACAGAAACTTTGTAATTTAATGAGGTCCCATTTGTCATTTCTTGATCTTAAAGCATAAGCTATTGGTGTTCTGTTCAGGGAATTTTCCCCTGTGCCCATATGTTCAAGGTTCTTCCATAGTTTCCTTTCTATTAGTTTCAGTGTGTCTGGTTTTATGTGGAGGTCCTTGATCCACTTGGAATTGAGCTTAGTGCAAGGAGATAAGAATGGATCGATTTGCATTCTTCTGCATGTTGACCTCTAGTAGAACCAGCACCATTTGTCGAAAAGGCTATCTTTTTTCCACTGGATGGTTTTAGCTCCTTTGTCAAAGATCAAGTGACCATAGGAGTGTGGATTCATTTCTGGGTCTTCAATTCTGTTCCATTGATCTACATGCCTGTCACTATACCAATACCATGCAGTTTTTAACACTATTGCTCTGTAGAACAGCTTGAGGTCCGGGATATTGATTCCCCCAGAAGTTCTTTTACTCTTGAGAATAGTTTTGGCTATTCTGGGTTTTCTGTTATTCCAGATGAATTTTTGAATTGCTCTTTCTAACTCTATGAAGAATTGTGTTGGGATTTTGATGGGGATTGCATTGAATCTGTATATTGCTTTTGGCAAGATGGTCATTTTTACTATATTAATCCTGCCAATTCATGAGCATGGCAGATTTTTCCATCTTCTGAGGTCTTCTTCAATTTCTTTTTTTTTTTTAATTTTATTTTTTAAATTTACATTCCAAATCACTTCCCCTTTCCCGTTTCCTCCCTCCCCGAAAGTCCCATAAGCCCCCTTCCCTCCCTCTTTTCTCCATTCAACCCCCTCTCATTACTCTGTCCTGGCGTTCCCCTACATCCAGTCTTTCCAGGACCAGGGGTCTCTCCTTCCATCTTTTTAGAAATCTATTGATATGCTGATTGTGTCTAGGGTATTCTGAGATTCTGGGTCAATATCCCCTTATCAGTGACTGCATACCATGTGTGATCTTTTGTGATTGGGTTACCTCACTAAGGATGATATTTTCAAGTTCTGACCATTTGCCTAGGAATTTCGTGAATTCATTGTTTTTAATTGCAGAGTAGTATTCCATTGTGTAAATATACCACATCTTCTGAATCCATTCCTCCGTTGAGGGACATCTGGGTTCTTTCCAGCTTCTGGCTATTATAAATAAGGCTGCTATGAATATAGTGGAGCATGTGTCCTTATTGCATGCAGGTAAAGTCTCTGGGTATATGCCCAGGAGTGGTATAGCCGGATCCTCCGGAAGTGTCATGCCCAGTTTTCTGAGGAACCGCCAGACTGCTTTCCAGAGTGGTTGTACCAGCCTGCAATTCCACCAGCAGTGGAGGAGTGTTCCTCTTTCTCCACATCCTCGCCAACAACTGCTGTCTCCTGTGTTTTTGATCTTAGCCATCCTGACTGGTGTGAGATGGAATCTCAGGGTTGTTTTGATTTGCATTTCCCTAATGACTAAGGATGATGAACATCTCTTTAGGTGCTTCTCAGCCATTAGATATTCTTCAGGTGAGAACTCTTTGTTTAGCTCTGTACCCCATTTTTTAATAGGGTTACTTGCCTCTCTGGAGTTTAACTTCTTGAGTTCTTTGTATATCTTGGATATTAGCCCTCTGTCGGATGTAAGGTTGGTAAAGATCATTTCCCAGTTAGTTGGTTGCCGCTTTGTCTTTTTGACGGTGTCTTTTGCCTTGCAAAAACTTTGTAATTTAATGAGGTCCCATTTGTCTATTCTTGATCTTAGAGCATAAGCTATTGGAGTTCTGTTCAGGAAATTCTCCCCTGTGCCCATATGTTCAAGGTTCTTCCCTAGTTTCCCTTCTATTAGTTTCAGTGTGTCTGGTTTTATGTGGAGATCTTTGATCCACTTAGAATTGAGCTTAGTGCAAGGAGATAAGGATGGGTCAATTTGCATTCTTCTGCATGTTGACCTCCAGCTGAGCCAGCACCATTTGTTGAAAAGGCTATCTTTTTTCCACTGGATGGTTTTAGCTCCTTTGTCAAAGATCAAGTGACCATAGGAGTGTGGATTCATTTCTGGGTCTTCAATTCTGTTCCATTGATCTACATGTCTGTTACTGTACCAATACCATGCAGTTTTTAACACTATTGCTCTGTAGTACAGCTTGAGGTCCGGGATACTGATTCCCCCAGAGGTTCTTTTACTCTTGAGAATAGTTTTAGCTATTCTGGGTTTTCTGTTATTCCAGATGAATTTTTGAATTGCTCTTTCTAACTCTATGAAGAATTGAGTTGGGATTTTGATGGGGATTGCATTGAATCTGTGTATTACTTTTGGTAAGATGCTCATTTTTACTATATTAATCCTGCCAATCCATGAGCATGGCAGATTTTTCCATCTTCTGAGGTCTTCTTCAATTTCTTTCTTCAGAGACTTGAAGTTCTTGTCATACAGATCTTTCACTTGTTTGGTTAGAGTCACACCAAGATACTTTATATTGTTTGTGGCTTTCGTGAAGGGTATCATTTCTCTTATTTCTTTCTCAGCCTGCTTATCCTTTGAGTATAGGAAGGCTACTGACTTGCTTGAGTTGATTTTATATCCGGCCACTTTGCTGAAGTTGTTTATCAGCTGTAGGAGTTCTCTGGTGGAGTTCTTTGGGTCACTTAAGTATACTATCATATTGTCTGCAAATAGTGATAGTTTGACTTCTTCCTTTCCAATTTGTATCCCTTTGACCTCCTTTTGTTGTCTAATTGCTCTAGCTAGAACTTCAAGTACTATATTGAAAAGAAATGGAGAGAGAGGGCAGCCTTGTCTAGTCCCTGATTTTAGTGGGATTGCTTCAAGTTTCTCTCCATTTAGATTCATGTTAGCCACCGATTCGCTGTAAATTGCTTTTACTATGTTTAGATATGGGCCTCAAATTTCTGATCATTCCAAGACCTTTAACATGAAAGGATGCTGAATTTTGTCAATTGCTTTCTCAGCATCTAATGAAATGACCATGTGTTTTTTTTTTCTTTAAGATTGTTTATGTAGTGGATTACATTGATGGATTTCCTTATACTGAACCATCCCTGCATCCCTGGGATGATACCTACTTGATCGTGGTGAATGATCGTTTTGATGTGTTCTTGGGTTCGGTTGGCAAGAATTTTATTGAGTATTTTTGCATCGATATTCATAAGAGAGATTGGCCTGAGATTCTCTTTCTTTGTCGGATCTTTGTGTGATATTGGTATTTGCGTAATTGTGGCTTCATAGAACGAGTTGGGTAGTGTTCCTTCTGTTTCTATTTTGTGGAATAGTTTGAAGAGTATTGGTGTTAGGTCTTCTTTGAAGGTCTGATAGAATTCTGCACTAAAACCATCTGGACCTCTGCTTTTTTTTTTGGTTGGAAGACTTCCAGTGACCACTTCTATTTCTTCAGGGGTTATAGGATGGTTTAGATGGTCTATTTGATCCTGATTTAATATTGGTATTTGGTATCTGTCAAGGAAATTGTCCATTTCCTCCAGATTTTCTAATTGTGTTGAATACAGGCTTTTGTAGTAGGATCTGATGTTTTTTTTGAGTTTCCTTAGTTTCTGTTGTTATCTCTCCCTTTTCGTTTCTGATTTTGTTAATTTGGATAGTCTCTATTCCCTCTGGCTAGTCTGGCTAAGGGCTTACCTATCTTGTTGATTTTCTCAAAGAACCAACTCCTTGTTTTGTTGATTCTTTGTATGGTTTTATTTGTTTCTACTTGATTGATTTCAGCCCTGAGTGTGATGATTTCCTGCCTTCTACTCCTCTTGGGTGTGTTTGCTTCTTTTTGTTCCAGAACTTTCAGGTGTGCCATTAAGCTGCTAGTGTATGCTCTCTCCCGTTTCTTTTTGGCGGCACTCAAGGTTATGAATTTTCCTCTTAGCACTGCTTTCATTGTGTCCCATAAATTAGGGTATGTTGTGCCTTCATTTTCATTAAATTTTAAAAAGTCTTTGATTTCTTTCTTTATTTCCTCCGTGATCAAGGTATCATTGAGTAAAGCATTGTTCAGCTTCCACGTGTATGTGGACTTTCTGTTGTTTTTGTTGTTATTGAAGACCACCCTTATTCCATAGTGATCTGATAGGAGGCATGGGATTAGTTCGATCTTCTTATATCTGTTGAGGTCTGCTTTGTGACCAATTATATGGTCGATTTTGGAGAAGGTACCCTGAGGTGCTGAGAAGAAGGTATATTCTTTTGCTTTAGGATGAAATATTCTATATATATATATATCTGTTAGTTCCATTTGGTCCAAGGATTCAATTAGATTCACTGTGTCCCTGTTTAGTTTCTGCTTTCCTGAACGATCCCTTTCAGAGAGCGGGGTCTTGAAGGTACCCACTATTATTGTGTGAGGTGCGATGTGTGCTTTGAGCTTTACGAATGAGGGTGCCCTTGCATTTGGAGCATAGATATTCAGAATTGAGTGTTCTTCTTGGTGGATTTTTCCTTTGATCAGTATGTAGTGTCCTTCTGTGTCTCTTTTGATGACTTTAGGTTGAAAGTCAATTTTATCTGATATTAGTATGGCTACTCCGGCTCGTTTTCTGGGACCATTTGCTTGTAAAATTGTTTTCCAGCCTTTTACTCTGAGGTAGTGTTTGTCTTTGACACTAAGGTGCATTTCCTGCCTGCAGCAAAATGCTGGGTCCTGTTTACGTATCCAGTCTGTTAGTCTATGTCTTTTTACTGGGGAATTGAGACCGTTGATATTAAGAGAGATTAAGGAATAGTGATTGTTGCCACCTGCCATTCTTGACACTATCTTTATGTTTGAGTGGTTATCTGCTTTTGGGTTTGATGAAAGAAGGTTACTATCTCATTTTTCCAGGGTGTAGTTTCCCTCCTTGTATTGGCGGTTTCCACTTATTATCCTTTGCAGGGCTGGGTTTGCAGAAAGATATTGTGTAAATTTGGTTTTGTCATGGAATATCTTGGTCTCTCCATCTATGGTGATTGAGAGTTTTGCTGGGTATAGTAGTCTAGGCTGGCAATTGTGTTCTCTTAGAGTCTGCATGAGACCTGCCCAGGATCTTCTGGCTTTCATATTCTCTGGTGAGAAGTCTGATGTGATTCGGATAGGTCTTCCTTTATATGTTACTTGGCCTTTTTCTCTTACTGCTTTTAATATTCTTTCTTTGTTTATTACATTTGATGTTTTGATTATTATGTGACAGGAGGTATTTCTGTTCTGGTCCAGTCTGTTTGAAGTTCTGTAGGCTTCTTGTACGTTCATCAGCATCTCTCTCTTTAGATTAGGGAAGTTTTCCTCCATAATTTTGTTGAAGATATTTACTGACCCTTTAAGTTGCAAATCTTCACTCTCATCTATATGTATAATCCTTAGGTTTGTTCTTCTTATGGTGTCCTGGATTACCTGGATGTTTTGGGTTACAAGTTTTTTGCATTTTGCATTTTCTTTGACTGTTGAATTGATGCTTTCTACGGTATCTTCAGCACCTGAGATTCTTTCTTCCATCTCTTGTATTCTATTGTTGATGTTTGCATCTATGACTCCTGATTTCTTTCCAATGTTTTCTATCTCCAAAGTTGTCTCTCTTTGTGATTTCTTAGTTGTTTCTACTTCCTTTTTTAGATCCTGGATGGATTTGCTGAGATCCTTCATTTGTTTGTTTGTATTTTCTTGTATTTCTTTAAGATGTTTTTGCATTTCCTCTTTCAGGATTTCTGCCTGTTGACCCAAGTTCTCCTGTATTTCTCTGAGTGATTTTTGTGTTTCCTCCTAATGGGCTTCCATCTGTTGATCCATATTCTCCTGCATTTCTTTAAGCAATTCTTCTGTTTCCTTTGTAAGGGCACCTACCCGTTGATTAATTTCTTTAAGCGATTTTTGTGTTCCCTCCTTATGGGCCTCCATCAGTTGACCCATATTCTCCTGCATTTCTTTAAGTGATTTTTGTGTTTCCTTTGTAAGGGATTCTACCCATTGATTCATGTTCTCCTGTATTTCTTTATGAGATTTATTAGTATCCTTCTTGAAATCCTCTAATAGCATCATGAGTAGTGATTTTAAATCTAGATCTTGCCTTTCGTGTGTGATGGGGTATCCAGAACTTGCTGCTGTTGGAGTGTTGGGTTCGGATGGTGCCATATTGCCTTGATTTCTGTTAGTAATGTTCCTATGTTTGCCTTTTGCCATCTGGTTACCTCTGGTGTTAGTTAGTCCTGCTGTCACTGGCTGTTGGTTGGACCTCCTGTGAGCCTGCAAGGCTATTTCTGACCCCCCGGATTACTGGGATTCCACTGGCACTGATTGCTGGGGGGCTGCTCTGCTCCTGAGTGACTTTGGAGTCCTGATGTGCTTTGCCCCAAGTGATGTTATATTGGGGAATCCCTGCACATCCAAAAGCTCAGTGTAGTTAGTCCCAGAGCAGAGGTCGCTAAAGGGAGGCTGGTGTGCTCCTTCCCTGTGGGGGTGCGCTCTCTCCCAGTGCGGGTCCCTTGTAGGGCATATGTCTCACATCAGAGCTGGTGCATAGGTGACCACAGATCTGCCCAGCTCTTGGGAGCAGGGAGCACACAAGCTGGCCTAGTCCTAAGCGATATTATGCTTGATTGTTCCGGTGCCTGGAGTTCCCAATTGCCCTGTTGCCAGAGCAAAGATGGCGGAGTGCACTCTGCACCCTCCTGGCGCAGATCACTCTGCAGGGCAGATGTCCCACAGCAGAGCTGGCGTGTAGGTGAACACAGAACTGCCCAGCTCTTGGGAGCAGGGAGCACACAACCTGGCTGAGTCCCGAGCAATATTATGTTTGATTGTCCCTGCACCTGGAGGTCCCAATTGCCCTGTTGCCAGAGCAAAGATGGTGGAGTGCACTGTTGCAATGTTTTCTATGGTATCTTCTGCACCTGAGATTCTTCTATCTCTTGTATTCTGTTGGTGATGCTTGCATCTATGACTCCTGATCTCTTTCCTAGTTTTTCTGTCTCCATTGTTTTCTCCCTTTGTGATTTCTTTATTGTTTCTATCTCCATATTTAGATCCTGGATGGTTTTGTTCAATTCCTTCACCTGTTTGGTTGTGTTTTCCTGTAATTCTTTAAGGGATTTTTGTGTTTCCTCTTTAAGGTCTTCTACCTGTTTACCTGTGTTCTCCTGTATTTCTTTAAGGGAATTATTTATGTCTTTCTTAAAGTCCTCTATCATCACCATGAGATGTGATTTTAAATCAGAGTCTTTCTTTTCTGGTGTGTTGGGGTATCTGGACTTGCTGTGGTGGGAGAAGTTGGTTCTGATGATGCCATGTAGCCTTGGTTTCTGTTGCTTATGTTTTTGCTCTTACCTTTTGCCATGTGGTTATCTGTGGTTTTAACTTGTCTTGCTGTCTCTGACTCTGGCTTGTCCCTCCTATAAGCCTGTGTGTCAGTGCTCTTGGGAGGCCAGCTCCTTCCAGGTGGAATTTGGGTATGGAGAGCTGTGGCACATGTTCCTTGGTACCTGTGTCCTGATGGCTTTGGGAAGGTCCCACTTGGACCAGGAATTTGAGCAGAAATGGTGGTCTCACCTGTGCTCTCAGGTGTGTCAGCACTCCTGGGAGACCAGCTCTCTCCTGTCAGGATTAGGGTATGGAGAGCTGTGGCACAGGGTCAGCTCCTGGGTGCAGATGAAAGCTGGAAGTGGGGAAGTTTCTATTGGAAATAGTTTACTATTAATTGCTCTTAAGTAAGCATACAATGCCTTTTAAAAATGATTATTTATTTTATGTCTGTGAGAACACTGCAGTTCTCTTCAGACACACCAGGATTCGGCCTTGGATCCCATTACAAATGGTTATGATGTTATCTTTCTACTATGAGGTTGCTGGGAATTGAACTCTGGACCTCTGGAAGAGTAGTCAGTGCTCTTAACCACTGAGTCACCTCTCCAGCCCTACAATGCCCTTTTAAGGCTATTATTTCAGTCTCATTTTCCCAGTCGCAGAGCCAGCTTGGCTCAGGAGAAGGATTTGGAGGAAACCTTGAAACAAACTTGGATCTGAAGTGGGCAGGCCAAATCTCAGATCCAGAGCCAGTTTTTTAGTGAGCTAAAATCACATGTGATAATATGTTTTAATATTTTATTAATATTTTATATTAATATTTCATATTAATATTTTATATTAATTAATTTTAATTAATATTTATATTTTATTCACTTACATTTCAAATGATATCCCGTTCCAGTTTTCTGGCCACTATCCCCCCCCATTCCATCCTCCCTCCCCTTTGCCTCTATTAGAGTGCTCCTCCACCTACTCACCCACTCCTGTCTCACTGTTCTAGCATTCCCCTATGCTGGGGCATCAAGTCTCTACAGGACCAAGGGCCTCCCCTCCCATTGATGCCATAAGGCCATTCTTTGCTACATATGTAGCTGGAGCCATGGATCTATATTTTTAAATATTATTTATAGTGAAAAAGCATTTAAAGCAGACATATAAGGAACTCAGTAGTGCCTTCTGCATCTTTATAATTAAGAAACGAGAGGGGGTTGAATGGGGAAAAGAGGGAGGGAAGGGGGCTTATGGGACTTTCGGGGAGGGAGGAAACGGGAAAGGGGAAATGATTTGGAATGTAAATAAAAAAAGTTAGAAAATAAAATTAAAAAAAAAAGAAAATTAGAAGCAAAAATAAGAGTATTGAGGCTTGGTGGGTCAGAAATAAAGACAAACCAAAGGCATAGAGTAGGGAGTCCTACAAACTGAAATATCCTATCTCAGTTATTGGATGCAGGCTTGGAGATTCAATGTCACTGCAGGTTCCTATGTAACTTTCTAAATGACCTTTTGCTGCTCAAGTTGGCTGTACAGACCCTTGACATTCTCTGATAGCATTGTCAAAGGTTACCATTTCTAATAGTTCTCTGAGAGCAGATTGAGAAATGGTCTGTCTCCTCACGCCACCAAGTCCGAAATAGATGGAATTCAGCAGGTTTAAAACAAGTCCTGGCTAGCTTGTCCTATTTATGGGGTATTGGGCACTCTGATTCAACTATCCTTCCATATTATATTGAGCTGTAGCTCTGAAGCAAGAGAGGACTTGCTCAAAATCTGTAAGTGTCTTATAGGGAATTGGCTCATATTCTGTATGTATCTCCCCTTGAGGAAAATATTGGCTCTGGGAAAAAAGGTTTAGAAACACTGGAGCTACAAAGAGACAAGGTTAGGTATGCCTCAATATTCTCTTTCATTTGAACTACCTAAATCCTCTGGGGATAGTACAAAAGCACCAAACTGTAAAGATGCATAGGAATAGTTAGCAGAGAATTTTTATCCACTGATTCATCGACAGTCAAAAGACTGGGAAGTAGTAAGAACCAAATATTTAAGACAAGGTTCATTTACATCTCCCCCTTTCCCTTCTGAAGGGGCTATGTCCCATGCTTTCTCTTTCTACTAATTGAGCAGGAGTCCTTTGCAATTGCTGAATACTAAGGTGAAAAGATTACAGACACTGTATTTTTACAGGTGAACTTCTTCTTGCAGATGTGCTTTACAAAAGCTTTCAATACCTCCTGCTATTTACTCATTACTCTTAGGAAGCTCTGGGGAGGGGGACAGTAACAATGTTTCTTTACTCATTCGTGCAATATCTTAAAAAAATATTGCTTAGACGTGCATACTACTTCATACATGGCATAACATAAAATAAACATAAATAATCTTCCTGTTTAGTTTCATTTTGTTCCATGTTTGTGAGCCTGGTAATCTTGGAAAATACCATGTGAGCCATTTTCTGGGTTTCTTACACCTCTGACCTTTCAGACACGAGTTGAGGTGCAGTTGAACGTCACAGTGGCATGAAACCACACTACAGCACTGTGCTTCAGGCCATGGCCATGTGTGCTCCAATTCAAGCTGCGTCAGAGCACTGTGCCATGGTGGAGTGGTGTTAGGTCATGAATGAACCTGGACAATGTAACAAAGGAATGAGAGCCCAACCCCAAGCTCAGCAGAAGTAGATTGCCCTTTAACTGAGGAGGAACATGCTCTCTATGGGAAAGGAAACTCTACATTGAGGAATGGGCAAAGGGGCTATTAAGGGTTTGGTAGAGTTTGAAATGGTAAGGGCCTACTGGGGATGGTGGTGGTGGTTGTCCAATGAAAACATTTCTAGACTTAGTTCTGTCTCTGCAGTTTCAGATAGAAATGTGCTGACAGTTATCCTTGAGCATGGGCCTACAGTTTCAGATAGGAGCCATCTGCACTAGCAGATGTCCTTGGGCATGGGGTTTCTGTGTCAGGATTTGCAAGACTGAGATATTTTTTACCCTTTGATGGCCATACGTGTTCACATGCATACTGCTGCTCTGTACTGCTACAGCATCGTGACACTTTTTATTTGTACATGTACTGACTCTTGATTTTGTGCCATGTAAATATGAGTGTATACATGCATGGTAGAATGATTAGGAATGGCCTCCTGGATTCATGTGTTTGAATGCCTGGCCCATAGAGTGTGGCAATACTAGGAGGTGTGGCCTTGTTGGAGGTCACTGTATCACTGTGGGAGCAGGCTTTCAGGACTCAGCCAGTTCACTTCCTGCTGCCTTCTCTAGCACCATGTAGACCTGCTTGCTGCCATGCTTTCCATTATGACAATAATGGACTAAACCTCCAAAAGTGTAAGCCAACCCCTATTAAATGTTTTCTTTATAAGAATTGCTGTGGCCATAGTGTCTCTTCACAGCAATAGAAACCCTAACTAAGACAACATGTGCGCCAAGCTAAGTGCACTGCTGTGGCAGTATACATACATGTATTCACATGTGAGCCACACTCTGGTGTTGCTCCATGGTGCATTGGCATGTGTGTCTACACACAAACATTGCCATGGCACTGTGGCATTGTGACATGGGCATGAATGTTCATTTCTGAGATGTGTCAGGGCACTGTGCTGGGGCACCTTGCTGTCATGCCTTGCAGTGACAGCACAGGTGTGAATGTTTACATGTGAATCATGCCAAGTGCAGTGGGGCAGTGATGTTAACACATGTATTCAGGAACAACCCACATCATGCCAATGCCACAGTACTATGTGCTCATGTGTTCACACATAGACTTAACACATAGTGCCATGCCACTCCTAGGCATATGTTTTCCCAGCATGGTGCTAGAGCAAGGCTTGCATTTGACCAATCATGCTCATGCTGTGCATTGCATGGTACCATGGCAAAGTGCCATGGCATACCTCATGTGGGACCATGCATGCCCATGCCACTGTGGCATGGTACATCAGCACAGCTCACATGGAGCAGGTATAGACACACATGTCCATGGCATAGAGCATGACATTGAGGCACAGATCTTGTGAACATGCATAAACATATTGTGTTATCAAACCACAGCACACTGCTACAACAGGCTACCACATGATAGTGGTGCAGCTCAAATGTGAACATGCAGGCCCACACCACCACAGCATGGTGTTGCAGTGCAGTTTGTGTGTGAATAAGCATGTGAATAAATATGTTACATATTGCTAAGGCATGTTTCACATGTGAAATGCAGACATATACTACCATAGTACAGTGCCTTGGGTCAGCATGTGAACATATATGTCCACACAACCACACAATGTCAGATCAGTGCTATGACAGAACTTGCATTAAATATGTGTGCCCATGCCACTGTAGTAACACAGTGCTATGGCATGGTTCACATATGTACACATATGCTCTTGCTTGCACAGCATACTACAGAAGCATAGATTATCTATGTGTCAGGAGCCATTATAGGAGAAGCTAATAACTAGCAGATGATCTTCCTGAGATGAATCCACCTTGGATTATAATCCATGAAGGATTTGCTCCAGTAGGCAAAGTTCAGGAGAAATTAATTTTAGGAAAGATTCCTGCTATTAATATGCTTTTGCTCTTATTTTTAAATATATATAACAATCACTAGGTATTAATCCATAGAACTATGAAGATGTACTGTCTTATAGTGATGCTATATAGACAAATAGATGATTTCTTAATTATTAATGATGATCCTATAAGAATTCCTAAAATTGTATCAGTATTTATTAAGCTCTTTTGTAGTGGGACTGCTATTAGGTTCTCTCTGATATTAAATGCATTGAGAACTCTGTCAGTCTTTAGTGTCACGAGTTAATTGCTTCTGAGAGAGCAAGAAGGCATCTACTACTCATAGCACACTCCAAGAGGTTGTAAAACCATTAACCAAAGGTCATAAAAAGAGAACTAGGGATTCACTATAGGTACAAGGACAGAAGATAAAATAATGATTTGGTTTATCTATACTAAACTTCCCTAATCCCTTGGTCACAGGAGTTATGATTTTTAATTCTCCATGAACCTGCAAAGCTGGTGACAGGTGATAAATATTTAGCCAGATAATTTCTCCTCATGAATATGCAAGTAAACATTCTCTTTTGTAAACTTCTTATTCAATTTAGGATTTGGATTTATGTGTAAACTTGTGGTGAACTTTTTACCATGTGATCACATATTCTGAAAGATGTACAAGTGCTGAGGACAAAGAGAAAAGACAGAGCTGAGGACACCTTTTTTAGACAGAACTAAACTCAAGAACTTAGAAGTAAAGGCATAGCATTGAGAGTAATGATATTGAGAGTAAGGGCATTATTGTGACATCAGAGCAGGAGGAGAAAGATTAGAAGGAGAGTGCATAGTGGAATAACTTAGAAACTATAAGGCAACTTAAAATACTAAGAGGACAATGTGCAGAATGATAAGGGGAAGATGAACAAAGAAGAAGCTGCAGAGACAGCAGAAGGGGCAGGCAGGCTTCTCCTCACCATGGGACAGAACAGGTATTTTCTTAACGGCAAGGCAGGCTTAATCTTATTAAAGAGAGCAAAGTTTTCTTCTTATAGACTTGGGTTTAACTCATTTAGCAATAAAAGAATAGAAGCTTTTTTTTTTCTCTATGCAATAAAGATTGGAGCTCATTTTCATCTGGAATGAGTGAGTTCTTTCTGCACTGGGACTTGATCTTTTGCTCCATATACATATGTAAATATGGATGTATGTGTAAGTATGAAATTATGAGATAGTATGAAAGCTGGGCCCAACTGATTTAAAAGGAGATTTAAGAAATGTGTATGCAAAAAAAAAAAAGAAATGTGTATGCATGAATCTGTGTATAAATTTATGTGAGTTCAAGCCATATTTGCTTGTGTAAAATTATTTCCTTGTTCGAGCATGACTCTCTTCTCCTGGTTCAATAGAAGTTTATTGTTGCAAACTTCCCCCTTGCCTGAGATGCTAGAGGCATCCCAACAAAAGGGAAAAAGCTCTAGTAATTAATCTTTTACTTAATAGCCTGCTGTTGATGAGGTGCTAAACGCCAGAGACTGCAGTTTCTGACCTCAAAGGGACTCAGGCAGGTCAGCTACAGTAGCAAAGTAATTTAGACTTAGAAAGGTGAATGTTTTATTATTATACTGCAACCCTAAATATCTCGTAAGACCAAGTCTTACCCTCATCGACACTCTTCCCCCTCTGCTGCCTCAAGAAGAACCAAGAACAATAAAGAAGACCCACCGGGGCTGGCCCCCAGCATATATGAATATATATTCCCACATCAGTGGGGTAGGTCACTGTGGCATGGAACAGAGTGCCTTGAATGTGAATATATATACCCATTCTACCAGGAAAAAGAGCCATGGTGCAGACCACATGTGAACATGTGTGACAATGTCATAGCAATACTACATTATGGCATGACTTGCCTGTGAATGTGTATGACTATGCCACTATGGAATGATGTCACAGCACCATGGCATGGTGTGCGTGTACATTTTTGCCCAAGATAATATGAGATGATGCTGACATGGCACTCTGGAATGGCACTGTAGCATGGTTCATGTGAGAACATGCATGACCATGCCTTTGTGACTCAGCTACATGACATATCTTGCATGCAATCACATGTACTTTCACCTACATTTTATGATGATTAGTGTGGGTTACATGTGAATACACATGCCCACTCAGTCATGGCATGACTCTGTGACACAAATCATTTGTGAACACATGTGCCCATGACAGCATGGCATAAAACTGTGGCACAGGGTCATGACACAATGCTCATGTGAATATGTGTACTCACGCCATCATGAAATGGCAATGCAGCATAGCACCCTGACATAGTACTATAATGTGGTTCACATTTAAACATGTGTGATCACGCCACCATTTATTGTTGTCACATTAAGCTGAAGTGTGTTAACATGCATGCCTACTTCTCTGCAGCATGAGGCTGAGGCATGTTTCATGTGTAACATGCATGCCCATGCCGGTGCAACACTGTGTTAGCGTGCAGCCTGCTTGTGCACATGTGTTTCCATACCTCCACAGTGTTGCTACCATGTGAAAATATGTGCCTGTGTCTCCATAACACAGTGCCATATACAGCTTGTAAGTAAACATGTGTAAACACCACCATGGCACCATAGTATGGCATGGCTTATGTCTGAACACATATGACCACACTACTACAGCATCATGCCACAGCACAGCTCACATGTGACCACACATGACCAGGCTACTGTGGTTTGGATCATATGTGAACCTGTGTGCCTCCCCCCAAGACATGATGCTACATCACAGCTTTCATATGAACATGAATGCACATGAGATTACAGCATGGTGTTGTGGAGCTGCTTACACATGAACATGCATGTTTATGTCATTGAGGCACAGTACAGTGGTAAGACTGACTTATGTGTGATCACAAATGCGCATGACACTGTGGAATAGCATAATGTCCTGGTGTGTGCATGAACACTGTTCCCATTATATTGTGGCATGCCACTGACTGTGATTTGAGAGTAAGTATGAGTGACCACATCATCTTAGCCATAGTATGACTTGCATGTGAACACACATTTGCCTGTACCAATACTGCAAGGTGAGCAGTTCAGATTATATGTGAACATGTGTGCCCACGCTGTTAAGGCACAGGATCATAGAACAACTTTCAAGTGAGTATACAAGCACTGCCGAGTGGTGGCAAGGCATATCTATTTACAGATCTGCCACATCCCAATGCTGCCACATGATAGTACAGACAGACCCATTCCAGGTGCCTGCTGTGTGCCAGTGCTACCACAGGATGGCAGGGCACATCTATTGCATGCCTCTCATGTCTTAGAACTGCCGGGTGCCTGTTAGCATTCTTGTTCTGTATCAGGGTTGCTATGTAGTAGTGTGGGCTCATCTGTTCTCATGCCAGCCACATCCCAGCACCACCATGTAGTGGTGGCTCACACTTATTTGCACATGTAGCATGTACCAGCATTGCCCTGTGATGGCTCTGACAAGCTCATTCACATGCTTTCTGTGACCTGTGTCATCACATGGTGGTAGAATGTACCTATTTGCATGCCTCTGGTGCCCTAGCATCGCCGTATGACACACCTGTTTTTTTCTGAGGTGTCCCAGTGTGATCACACTGTAACACAGGCTCACTTGTTTGCACATCTGCTGGGCTTCACTGTCAACTCATGGTAGTGCAGCCTGGCCTGTTTGAGTGTCTACTGAGTGCCAGTGCCACGACATGGTGGTGTGGCCACACCTGTTTGTGTGTCTGTTCCACTGCTGGCTCCTTATGGTATGAGCATACCTGTTTGCATGCCTACTATGTCTCATTATGCCAGGTGGTGGCATGCACTTACCCACATGCAACCATTTAATGTCCCAGCCTTGTGATGTAGAAGCATGGGCAAGCCTCTGCACCTCTGCCATATTCCACTGCCACCACATGTGGCTGAAGGACACCTGTTTCCATACCGGCCATGTCTCAGTGCTGCAATATGGTGGCCTTGACACACCACTTCACATACCTGCCGTGTTCCAGGGCTCATTTGTTCTCAACCATGTGTCCCATTGTTGTTTCATCCATGTGTCCCTTATGTTTCATCAGGGGCATGCTTGTTTGCATTTTGGCCCTGTCCCATGCTGCCCTGTGGCAGCATGGACATACCTGTTTGTAGGCCGGCCATGTCCAATGCCTCCATGTGGATGTACCGGCACACCTGTTTATGAGCCCACTGTGTCCCAGGACTGCCACCTGGAAGCACCAGGTGATTGTATGTGATGGTGGGGGCAGACCAGTTTGTTCATCTGCCAAGTCCCAGCACTACCGTGTGGTAGCCCAGACACGCCTCTTTCACACCCTCACCATCTCCCAGCGCTGCCATAGGCGGGATGATCATTCCTGTTCATACCTGCAACATTCCAGCAGCACCATCTTGTAGCATGGGCACACCTGTTCACATCTCTCTCAAAGCCCCACAGCACCACACGGTGGCATGTATTCACATCACCTCACACCTGTCATGTCCCATTGTTGACACGTGGTGGCGCAAACAAGACTGTTTATACTCCATCTGTGTTCATGGTGGTGTGGGAACAACTGTTTATGTGCTTGCCATGTTCCATGGACACCACGTGGCAGCGTGGGCATGCTAGCTTGCATGAATTCTGTGTCCAGCACATCCATGGCATGTCTGTTCACATGCTGATGTTCTGTAACATTACCACTTGGCACATCTCACTTGTGGTGTCCTATCACAACCATGGAGGGTCACAGACACAGATGTTTACACTTACTATTTCCTGGTGCCAACACGTGATAGTGAGGGCATGCCTCTTTGTACAACTACACATCCCAGCACTTGGTGGTATGGGTAAACCCATTCATGTGCCTACTGTGTATGCGTATCACCACATGGTGGCAGGACATACCTGTTTGCCTGCCTCTCATATCTTAGAACTGCCATGTGGTGACACAGGAATGGCTGTTAAGGTCTTTTTGTTTTGTACCAGGGTTGCTATGTGGCAGCGTGTGCACACCTGTATATCTCCCAGTGCCACCACATGACAACAAAGACATGACTGTTTCTACTTGCAGTGTGTGAGTGCTGGCATCTGGTGGCACTAGTATTTCTGTTGGTGCACCTGCCATGCCCAAGTGTCAACATGTGGTGACCTGGGCAAGCCTATTTTCACCTGTACCATCTCCCAGTGCCACCATTGTTGTCATAGATATTCCTGTTTGTACCCACTGTGTCCTAGCAAGCCACCTGTTTGCACAGGCACTCCTGTTCACATACCTATTAACCCTAACACCACATCTGTTCATACCTGTGTCATTCCCAGTGCCACCACATGGTGACAAAGGCCCGCTCGTTCGTATGCATGTCATGTCCCAGTGGTTCTTCACAGTGGTGCATGCACACCTGTTTGCACGCCTGCTGTGTACCAGAGTCAAGGCATGGACACACTAGTTTACCCACTTTCTGTGTCTCAGTGCTGGCTTTTCCCATGCCCACTATGTCTCAGGGCCATCAAGTGGGTGGCTCGGATATGCTTGTTCACACACATGACATGGTCCTGCTCTCTGTTCTTGAGAAGATCTGTTCAGATGTTTGCTATGCCCTAGGGATGCTTCTTGGTGGCTTGGACATGTGTGTTTCCATGTGCGCCATGTTGTAGTGCCACAATATGGTGGCCTAACCATGCTTGTTCACATGCCTTCCCTGTCCCAGGGTTGCAAATTGGTGAACTGTTTGCATGCCTGTTTGCATACTCTCTTTGTCTCAGCACTGCCGATTGTTGTTTATGTGCCCACATTGTCCCAGTGCCACACACAGCAGCGTGGGCATGTCTGCTTACATGTCTGCCTTGCATTTGTGCTTCTAGTTGGCAAACTGGGCATGCCCATTTGTATTCTTGTTGTATTCCAGTTCTATGCTTGGCAGAATTGCTTGCATGCTTGCTGTGTCCCTGTGCCCCCACATGGTAGTCTGGACATGCCTGTTCACATGTGTGCCTTGTCCTAGCACTGCCACGAAGTAGTCTGGGCTCACCTATTTGCATGCATGCTGTGTCCCCATGCCACCATATGCTGGCCTGTCCCAGCATTACCACAGGTGGCCAGTGCATGCCTGTCTCACCACTACCATGCATAAGCCTGGGCATTTCTCTTAGCATGCCTACAGGGTTCCAGGACTGCAAATCTGTGGCAAGGGGACATGTGTTGCACATTTGCCACATCTCTGTGCCACCACTTGGCAGCCTGAGCAAGCTTGCTGTGTCCCATAGCAGCAACACAGTGGCATAGGGCCACCTGTTCGCATACTTGCTGTGTGTCGCAGTGCCTTCATGTGGTGACCTGGGCAGGCTTGTTCTCATTCATGCCATGTCACAGTTCTACCACATGCTGGTCTGTGCCTGCCTGTTCACACGCCTGTTATTTGCCAGCACTGTTGAGAGATGACTTGGACCCTACTGTTTGCACACCCGTCACTCCCCATGACCGTCAAGTGGTGGCCTGGACACATATGCTTGTCCATTTGCTGTGTCCCAGTGTCACCTTGTGGCAGACTGGTTATTCCTCTTTGCACCTTTGTGCTATTCCAGCGCTGCCAATCGGTGGCCTGGACATTCCGGTTCCCACGCATACCTTACCCCAGTACAGCCTGTTTAGATACTTGCTGTGTCCCAATGCTGTTCCATGTTGGCATGGAGAAGTCGGTTTGCCAATGTGGTAGCCTAGGCATGCCTGTTCACACGTGCATGTGTATCAGTACAACTACATGGTAGGCCTGGTTTACCTGTTAATACACATGTGGTGTCACAATGACACAAAATTGGCTACTTGGGAATATCTGTTTTCACACCTGCATTGTCCCAGTGCTGTCACGTAGCTCCTCAGAATGTCCGTTCATACACCCGCCCCATTCCTGGGCTGTGATTTGGCAGCTTGGGCATGCCTGTTTGCGTGCTCACTCTTCCTAGCTCCATCGCATAGCAGCCAGGGCAGGTGTGTTTCATGCCTGCTGTATCCCAGGCCTGAGCATGCCTGTTCCCATGTGTGTCATGACTCAGTGCCACCATGTGATCACCTGTGCCCGGCTGTGCACACGCGTGTCATGTCTTAGGGCTGCCACACACCAGCCTGGTTTCACCTGTTTGCACACTTGCCATGTTCCAGCTCCATCATGCGGCATACTGAGCATGTCCAGTCACATACCTGCTGTGTCCCAGTGCTCTTGTCACACCGTGGCCTGGGCACACTTGTTCCCACATCTGTCAAGCACCAGTTTAACAAACAACTTGGCAGCCTTGGCATACCTGTTTGCATGTGTCTCCGTGTCCCGGGTTCACAAAGTAACAAAACGGGCATGTTTATTGGCACAGCTGCTGTGTTTCAGAACCGTTGGCTATTGACGTGATTGCACTGTTCTAGAACCTCCATGTGGTGGCTTAGGCATACCTGTTTAGATGCCTGCTGTGTCCCAGTGCCAACATCGGTGGCACAGACATATTTTTATATACATGCCATGTCCCAGTGCTGAAACCTAGTGGTGTGGGAGCACCTGTTCACAAGTCTGCCGTGTCTCACTACCACCACACGGTGGCCTTGCATGCTTGATGGGATGCTTGCCTTGTTCCTGTTCTAACGCTTGCCCATCTGGTCATGCCTGTATGCCAGCACTGTCACATGATGGCATGGGCAGGACTATTTACATTCTTTCTGTGCTTCAGGGCCAACAGATAACAGCCTATTTGATCATATGCCGTGTCCTGGTGCTGCCACGTGATAGCCTGTGCATGGCATGTCTGAGCACCACCACACATAGCAGAAAGGGCGTGTCTGTTCCCACATGGCAGCCTGGTCACACCTGTTCATGTGCCTGCCATGGTCCAGGGTTGCTAATTGATGGCCTGGGCATGTCCTGTATCCTGTTGCTGCCAACAGTTGCTCTGAGGATATGTCTTTAGGTGCCTGCATTGTGCCAGTGCCATCACGTGGAATTGCTGCTCGCATGCTTGTTTACATGCCTGCCACGTCCCTGTGTCACCACTTGGTGGCCTTGATATGCTTGTCTGTGTGCTTGCCGTGTCCCAGCTTCACCAGTTGGCAGTCTGATTTCCATGTCCCTGTGTCCCCATTCTTTGTCCTGGACACGCCTGCTCACATGTATGTGTGCCATGTTCTAGCACTAACACATGGTGGCCTGGGATTGGTTATTCACATACATACTGTGTCCCAGTACCGACATATGCCAACTTGGTTACACCTGTTAACACAACTGCCATTACCCATTACTATCAAAAGTGGCCAAACACGCCTGTTTCCCATGCCTGCCATATCACAGGGCCATCATGTGGTGGCTTGAACATGCCAATTTGTACGTCTGCCATGTCCCAGCTACTATGTGGTGACATAGTAGTTTGCACAGGCCTGTTCGCATGCTTGCTGTGTTCCAGAGCCAGCATTTGGTGGCTCGGCACACCTGTATACATATCTGCTGGGTCCCGGAACCTGCTGATTGGTGGCCTAGGGACACCAGGTAACACGCCTACGTTTTCTCAGCAACACCACCGAATACTATGGATATGCCTGGTCACATAGCTGCCATGTTCCAGCTCCACCAACTTGTGACCTGGGCACTGCTGTTTGCACACTTGCCACGTCCTACCGTTGTCATGGGCTAATCTTCCTTGTCTGTGTGCTCGTGGTGTCCCAATGCCACCACATGGCAGTCTAGGTACATCTGTTAATGTGCTTGCTGTGTACTGGCACAGCCATGGAGCAATGTGGGCAAGCCCATTTGCACATTTGTTGTGTCTCAGTGACAACATATGGTGGCCTAGGCACCCCTGTTTGCATAGCTGCCGTATTTAAGTGCAGTAAAGTTGTGGCTTTGGCAATTATCTTAGCCGTGGTGGAGTAGGCACGCTTGTTCACATGCCTGCCATGTTCCTGTGCTGCCACTTGGCCACCTCAGCCTGTCTGTAAACATGACTGTCATGTGCCAGTTCTGCCACCTGGCCATCTAGGAAGGTGTGTTTGCACGCATGTTTGCTGTGCTAGTATGCCCCTCCTTGCTGACCCGGGCTCACCTATTTGCATGCATGCCATGCATACCATTACATGCTGCACCATTCTGCACATCTGCAATAACCCAGCACTGCCACTGCTCACTCTCCTGCTGTGCCACTGTGTCACCACAAGGGAGCCTGGGCCTCCCGATTTGCACACCTGCCACATCCTACTGTCACCACAAAGTGACCTGGGCATGTCACACACCTGCAGTTTCAATTTCTGCAACACAGTGGCCTGGGCACACTTGTTTGCACACCTGATGAGTCCCAACATTGCCATACGGCCGCCTAGGCATGCCTGTTCACGCCTCTGTTGTGTTCCAGTGCCAACACTTGGTTGCTGTTCTCACATATGGTGGCCTAGGCACATGTTTTTGCACACACACCCTGTCCCAGCACAGCAACATGACAGCACAGGTATGCCTGTTTGCCTGCCTGCTATGTCCCAGTGCTGCCACGTGTGCAGCTGGGCACACATGTTCACTCCCTTGCCATGTTCCCATGCTTTCACATGGTGACCCGGGCAGGACTGTTCGTACACTTGCTGAGTCCCAGGATTGTCATGGGCTTTTCTCCACAGGCTTATTTGTGTGTTTACAGTGAGTGTCCCAGGTTGGACACATGGTGGCTTGGGCATGCCACTTTGCATGCTTCCTATGTCCCAGGGCAACCATGCAGTGGCCTGACCATGGTTTACACTTCTGGCTCCTGATGATTCAGAACTACAAAGTTGGAGCCTCTATAGGAAATTAAAAAATTCCAGAAAGGCAGGACTGAAGGAGAAAAAGAGAAACAACAAGCTTCCCCATTAATTTTGATTACCAAACTTCCTTGAGCGATACCAGCTGACACAGGCATCTGAAAACATAACGAGGCTCTGTCTCGGATCTGAGACTGCACGGCAACCACCGAACTGCTGACTTCTGCTTTGTGGACTTGCCACCCTTTCCTCTCATTTGAAAGGTGCAGTGTCTGCTCTGTTGTCTTGAGAAATGACCATCACCCAACATCCATCCACATAGTCAGCACGTCTTATGTGCTATAGGTGAAATTGTCCTAACTAGAAACCTGCACATTTCAGGTTCACACACCTGCTGGGTCCAAAGTACCACCATGTGGTGACATAGCTATGCCTGCTTGTATACCTGCTGTGTCCCAGGGACACCAACTGGCAGTCTGGGCATGCCTGACTGCATGCTTACCTTGTGTGAGCACTGTCATTTGGTGGCAAGGTGTCCTAGTTAGGGTTTCTGTTGCTGTGAAGAGACATGACCATGGAAACTCTTATAAAGGAGAACATTTAATTGGGGCTGGCGCACAGTTGCAGAGATTTAGTCTGTTATTGTCGTGGCAGGAAACATGGTGGCATGAAGGCAGACATGGTGCTGGAGAAAGAGGTGAGAGTTCTCCATCTTGATCCGCAGGCAGCAAAGGAGACTGTGAGCCACGCTGGGAGTATTTTGAGCATATATACCCAGAAAGTCTGCCCTACAATGATACACTTCCTCCAACAAAGGCACAGCTACTCCTAATGGGCAAGCACTCAGACACATGAGTCTATGGGAGTCATACCTATTCAAACCATCACACAAGGACACAACTGTTTATACATGAAGTGTATCTCAGTGCTACCAGGTGGCAGTATGGACTTGTCTGTTCACATGCCTGCATGTCCCAGTGCTACCTCACAGTGGACTGGTATGTCCAGGGCTGTTACATGGTGGCCTGGGTATTCCTATTGGCAAATCTACCGTGTCCCAGTGATCCAATATGATGGACTGACTATGCTCCCTGTTCACACGGCTGCTATGTTCCAGGGCCACCACATGGCAGTCTGTGCACACCTATTTAATTTATACATGCTGCTATATCCCAGTGCTGCCACATGGTGGCCTCGGAATGTTTATGTACATTATCTGCCACGTCTCAACAAATGTGCCTGGACACACTTGTTTGTAAGTCTGTTGTGTTCCAGCACTGTCATTTGGCAACTTGGGCACACCTGTTTACACACTTGCTGTGTCCCAGGGCTGCCATTTGGTAGCTTTGGAATGCCAGTTTGCGTACTTGCTATGTCCCAGTACCACCATGTGATGGACTGGGCACACCTGTTCACACACAAACCTTTTCCTAGTACTGTCATGTGATCATGTGGACTTGCCTATATGCGTGCTTACCATGTTCCATCACCCCTACACAGCAGCACTGCCATGCCTGATTGCACACTTCCTGCTCACCAGCATGGACACATGGAAGTCTGGGCATGACTCTTCACATGCTTACTGTGTCGCAGGTCTACCCCATAATGGCCTAGGCATGCTTGTTTGCACCTCTGCCATGTGTCAGGGCCACTATGTAGTGATGTCTGCCTGTTCCAATGCTGCAAAGTAATCTGCTGAGGTTTTTTTTTTCTTTTATGCCACTGTCTTAGTTAAGGTTTTACTGTTATGAAGAGATACCATGACCAAGGCAACTCTTAAAAGGACAACATTTAATTGGGGCTGGCTTACAGGTTCAGAGGTTCAGTCCATTATCATCAAGGAGGGAACATGGCAGTGTCCAGGCAGGCACGGTGTAGCAGGAACTGAGAGTTCTACATCTTCATCTGAAAACTGCTAGGAGAAGACTAGCTTCCAGGAAGCTAGGTTGAGGGTCTTAAAGCCCATGCCCACAGTAACACCACACCTACTCCAACAAGGCTACACCTCCTAATAGTGCCACTTCCTGAGCCAAGCATATAGAAACCATCACAGCCACCCATGTCTCATCACCACCACTTGGTGGCCTTGGCTCTCCTTTTCACATGTGTGCTCTGGTGGTCTAAGCATGCCTTTTCATACGCCCACCATCTCCTAACCCCTCCACCTGGTGGTCTAGACCCAATGCCATGACTGATGTGTGAACAGAGGGGTCTAGGCAACTACATGGTTGCTTGGGGATGCCTGTTTGCACTCCTATATGTCCCAGGGCCACCATGTAGTGGCCTAGGCATGCCTGTTATTGGACTACCATGTCTAAGTGCTGCCATTTCGCTGAGCAGGCACCACAGTGCCATGTGGTGGTATTTGGTCACTTATCTGCATGTGTGCCATGTCTGAGGATTACTGTCTAGCAGAAGCAGGGACACCTGTTTTCATGCTGCCATGTGCAGGGTGGGACCAAGTGTTTGTGCCTCTGCTGTGCCTTAGTGGTGTCACATGATGGCACTGGCATATCTTGTCCAAGCAAGTCCTGTTGCAACACCACCACATGGCAGACTGGCATGTCTGTTCACGTTCCTGACCTGCCCCAACACCGAATACAGTTAGTTCAGTTGTACAGTGCTTTCTTAGCATTTACAGGGCTCTCTTTCTGGTTCAGAGAAGGCAACAATTTCTCTCTCCTTCTCAATCTCTCTCTCTCTCTCTCTCTCTCTCACACACACACACACACACACACACACACACACACACACACACATACACACCCCACACCCCCCCTTAGGAAGGAGAAAGGAAGGTAAGGGAAAGAGAAAGAAATGAAAACAGGGAGGAAGGGAGAAAGAAGAGGGGAAAGGAGGAGAAAAGAGAGAAACAGGAAGAAGGAAAGGAAAAGAGAGGGAGAGGAAACATCCGAGATTAGCAGCACGAGGAGTATTTCCTCACACGAGCATTTGCTTGGGTTTGCATGTGTGGTTTTTCTTTTGTTTCTTTATGTTTTGTTATTTGTTTTGTTGTTGTTGCTATTGCGTTTCTTGTTTCTTTGGTTTTGAGACAAGGAGGAACTGTGTAGCCCTGGCTGGCTTGGAATTATGTAGAGCAGGCTGGTCTTGAACTCAAAGATCCCGCTGCCTCTGTCTCCTGAGGTAGTATTTTCCAACATTATTTGATCCATCATTTTTCATAAAGAATAGAGCATATTCCTCCTAGAAGATGCTAACATTAAATAGACTATAATATTCTTTCGCTCAACAGTATTTGTGAGCACTTACTACAGGCCAGGAATTCAAGGCCAGGCTGGCCTCAAATTTACAGAAATTTGTTTGTTTCTACCTCTCAAGTGCTGGGATCAAAGGTGTGTGTTGTGAAGCCCAGCTTGACACAGTTTTTATTTTTTTATGAGACCGGGTTTCTTTGTGTAGCCTTGGCTATTCTGGAACTCATTCCATAGATTAGGTTGGCCTCGAACTCACAGAAATATACCTGCATCTGTCCCCTGAGTGCTGAGATTAAAGGCGTGCACCACCGTCACCTAGCACCACAATATTTCTGAGGTAACTGCTCTAACATTGAGCTACACTGTCAGCTTTGTAAATATTTTAAGTATAGGCTAACTAACTAACTAACTAACTAACTAACTAACTAACTAGCAGGAGTGCCCACTCTGTTACATTGTAGTGCAAGTTTCTCTGGGCTACATGGTCATTTTAAAAGAAAGCACACATGCATGCGTGTGTGCATGCACTCCCCTCCACCCACTAGACTCTTCATTGTCCTACTACTAAATGGTGAGCTAAAAACCACTAGGTCATTGTCATCATGTGGCTTATATTTCAACAAGAAAATAGACTATACATAAATGTTTTCAGATTGTAACATATGTAAAGAAAGTAACACAGTAAGTGAAGGATGCCACTGAAAAGCATAGTAGTAAACCTAAGTCTTCTTTAATTGGCAGCTACTATACAGGGAATTGAAATGGAGACATAGAAGAATGCCATACCTCTGATAATGACACCTATTTTCTTTTTAAAATCAAAACATACCAAACTGTTCCCTTACCTATGAGATCCTGATTAATATCCATTTTGGTCTGACATGGATACCCTAAAACTTTATTACTATATAACTATATATAACAATATATGTATGTATATATATTATAATATTTCCAGTGCATCACTAAAGAATGAATAACACTGAAGACATATTTGAAAACTGCAAAATATGAACCATGCCAGAAACAAAGTCTTACTCTATCTTCCATAGCAAAGCACAAATGTTTTCCCGGTTCGGCCTTATTCTCAAGCCCGTTCGTTTTTTTGCATTTAATTATCTAGGGCACTGATAGTTTTGGATGCATCATTTCATAAGGTTTTAATATTTTTGTGAGAGAAGACTGTGTGTGCTCCTGCAAAATGAAAAAAGTGTATGTGAAATCTGCATCCAAATCATTGTGTCTACAATTCATTCCTTGGAGCAGCAGAATTGTCAACTCTTAGCTACTATGGAGGTAAAATCTTTTAGTGATGCAAGGGACTTTGAAGTACAGCCTTATCACAATGAACTCCAATGTCTAAAAATTGTTCTTATTTTGGGTTTGTACCACAGTAAGAGTCAAGATTTTTAAGCTCTACTAAAAACAAAACAAAACAAACAAACAAAAAGACTTTATCTTTTTATGTTCATTTAATAACATGTCCATCATTTTTATGATTGGTATAAAATATACATTTTGTGTCGAATATAATAAAAAATAAAAATTAAAAAACCAACAAAAACAAACAAACAAACAAACAAAAACCACCAAGGGACTGGAAAGATAGTTCATCAGTTAAAAGCACATACTATTCATGCGCAGGATTTGAGTTCAGTTCCCAGCACCCACCTCAGCTCCAGGGAGTTCTGATGCCTCTGACCTCAGTGGACTTCTGTACTCACATGCACATATCCCCCCCCATACACATAAATCTTTTAAAAAAGAAAAAAAGTATGTGTGAGACAAATAGTAAATACTAGATACAGTATCTGTGCAGCAGACTGTTTGCTACCATATCCTCCCTGTGTAGGGAACACAATGGTGTGTACCAGGAAGAATGCAGAATTAAACTCACATAGCCACAGCCATCAGATCTCAATAAAGATGCTAGAAATAATACCTTGGGGAAAAGAGAGGTCCTTTAACAAATGGTGCTGGGAAACCACATACTCACGAATCAAAGACTGAAATGGATCCCTAGCCCTGAGCCTGGCAAAAATCAAGTGAAATCAGATCAAAAGCCTTATAAGACTGGCAACTTTGAGGCTACTAGAGGAAAACATAAAGAAAACACAAATAATAGGCAACGACTTTCTGATCGAGGCTCTAATAGGTCTGGAAATAATAGCAAGAATTCACAAATGCAGTTGCATGAGGTTGAAAAGCTCTGCACAGCAAAGGTGAAAGTTATTAGAGCAAAGAGGCACTGTGCAGAACGGCAGACACTGCGAGCTGTTCACCCAACATCTTTGTAGACAGAGAGTGCAGGAAACACAGGACTAATACTATTGAACACCAAAAGAATCTAGGGGCAAATACATTGATAGCTCTCAAAAGAAGTACAAATGGTCAATGAATATGTGAAAAATATGCAGTGTCCTCAGTTGTCAGAGAAATGCCAATCAAAATCACGTGAAGATCCCGCTTGATGCAATGAGAATGGCTACTATCAAGAACACAATTGGCCATCTAGCTGTGTAGTTATGTGGCCTCATAAATGTGTCTCATTTCTTAATTACTCAGAATAATGTAGCTCTCTTTTTCTTCTTTCTATTCTCTAAGCATGCTTTCTTTCTTTCTTTCTTTCTTTCTTTCTTTCTTTCTTTCTTTCTTTCCTTCTTTCTTAAAAGGATTTATTTATTTATTATATGTAAGTACATTGTAGCTGTCTTCAGACACTCCAGAAGAGGGCATCAGATCTCATTACAGACGGTTGTGAGCCACCATGTGGTTGCTGGGATTTGAACTCGGGACCTTCGGAAGAGCAGTCAGAGCCATCTCTCCAGCCCACATGTTTTCTTTAACACTCTGAGCTTCCTCACTCTTTCTCTAAAGCCTCCCTTCCTGCCACATGACTGCCGGTTCACCATGTGTCTGACTTTTATGGCAATTTAATTGGCATGGCTTTTTTTCCTTCTCTCACAGAGATATGCCTGCCTCTGTCTCCATGGCCCACCAGGATCTATATCTTAAAAATAATCTGAAAATAGAAGAGGAATAGTTTGGAAAGAGGAAGGGTAGTAGCAGAAAGGGAAAGGGAGAAGAGGTGTGGGGAGGTGAGCTGTGCACAGACAGCCCGGCCCTAGGCGGAGCTCTGGCTTTGAACCCCAGAGACCTGGTGGGTGCTTCTTGTCTTCATGGGACAGCAGGTGTTTGGCCACACCTCTTGGCTCCTGTCTCAGTTACAGCTCCTGACAGCCCACCCCCCCCAGGTGTGTGGCAGCATCAAGCCTTCCCACATGCAAATAAGGTTTCCTCAGTTCTCAGCCCCAGCCAATAAGAAGGACCTGCTGTCAAACCCTGAACCACCCCAAAACTGTATATAAATCTCATCCAGAATCCTATAGGGTTGTTATTAAAGGTGTGCAAGAACTACTCCGGTCGTCTGAGAGCTTCTATCATAAGAGCTGTAACACTTAGGAAGAGGTCTACTCTCCCGAAACACCACCTGCAGCTCCGCTGTACTCCTCCCTGGCTAGACGGTCTCTCATCAGCCCAGCCCGACCCAACTCCGTGCTGCGTGACATGGAGTAACCAAGACAGTGGCACGGCTGAGACAGAGGTACAGCCAGCTGTAGCAGCAGAAAGCAGCCGAGCGACTTCCCCTCCGTGCCTGGACCCTCTGCCCTCTGCCAGAACTCTCACACCATCCCGGGCCAGAGATCTCTGTGGGAAGCCTCTGGTACACAAGCCCACAGCGAGGGGTCACAGGATGTGTGAACACAATCGAAGGACATTTTATATGCATGTAGGAAGATTAAATTTCACAATAAGACTCATTCACAGAATACAATTAATAATATATAAATGTCATTGCTGACATGAAGGGGGAAATAGTGCAGGGTTTTGTTGATAGATGGTTGTAGATAAGCTGGATGATGAATTCCCAGGATTCGAGACCAGGAGTGTGGGCACAAGACAAGGGTATCTAACACTATCTAGGTGTCTCTTAGTTCTGAAAATGGCCACACAAGCTCCTGATGGATTAGGAAGGAGTGACGGAGACACCAATTGCTCAAATGTTCTATTACTGACAGGTAAATACTAAATTTATTTCATTATATATTTGCACTTTCTATTCTTTCCAAATAGTATTCATTTGTGATAAACCTCATTGTTTATCTGACCGAAGTGGGACTTTCCTTATGGGAAAGACACCAAATGTACAGTCCCCACTCACTACTCTCATTACCCAGACCTCTCTAGTCAGTATAACGATCGGGTATAAGAACTAGCCAGCCTGCAGTATGGGAGCTAGAGGGCAATACCATGCCAGCAAACTCAACTTCTCACGCTTCTGGGCAGATACATGCCTTTGTAATACTGAGTTTATATATTTACTTTCTATTTCTTTATTCTTTACCATGGGGCATAGACAAAGGGCATCAACTGAACATGGAGAGAGAAGAGAAGACGTTGAAGAAATTGGAATAAATGAACTCATGGAACCCCTGCAATGCGACCCTCACCATGGAGTTGACAAACTATGTCTCTCCTTGAATCGCCACAAGGGGTCCATTTCAGGCATTTCTGAAATCAATTGTTCTTTTTAAGCTAAAATAAAAAACTCAGCCCAGAATTCTGGTGGGGTGTGGAAGCTACAGCTCCTTTAATTAAAATGTAAAGTGCATATACTTTAGCTCTGGCAATTCTACTTCTGGGAGTCTACTGAACACACTCTTACAAGACCGTGATGTGAGCAATGGGTGTGAATCATACCAAACCAAACAAGATCTGACCTAACACGGAGAGGGAATAACTAAAGGATAGCACAGCCACACACTAAACATCACACAGCTTTTGAAGATGAATGGGAACGTGGGATTCTAAGAAGATGGAAGACAGTGGCAATTTGTGGAGTTTGATGAGTTTTTCCCTAAACCAGTGAAATGAACCAGGATCTGGATAAACACCTCACACATGCCTGCCTCATCTCAGGAAGG
This sequence comes from Tokudaia tokunoshimensis, assembly GCA_036184795.1. Classification (NCBI taxonomy): domain Eukaryota; kingdom Metazoa; phylum Chordata; class Mammalia; order Rodentia; family Muridae; genus Tokudaia; species Tokudaia tokunoshimensis. The sequence continues at coordinate 30,590,074 of BTHU01000001.1, read as the reverse complement.
CTCCACCAGGGAAGGTACATATTCCCCACAGCCATCCACAGACTAGGGATACAGGACACCCTTTCACTATGTAGATAGCCAGTGTCTTTCCTTGTCACCAGGACAGGCTAAGAAACCACATGCTAACATTGCTCAGTGTGGATCTAGTGTAGCCCATAACGAGTTACTTGACCATTCATTCACCCACTGTGAAAACTGCTGTCTTAGGCACTGTTGCCACAATTTTTCCCCATCCCACACAACCTTAACACCTCACAAAACACTAGACTGCCCCTGGGCTTAATTCTCGGGCCACTTTACCATCTGTTTCTCTGTTTAACTGTGTGTGTTGATGTCAAGTCTTACAGTTTCCACCCGCTTCCTCCTCCAAGCTCACTTCTAGTATCATTTGAGCTTCTATGTCTGAGAGGCATATCATACTTAACATGTTTAATACATAAATCTTTATTTTTATTGTGTGTATGCATGCATGCATGCATTCATGTATGTATATGTATATATGCATGTATTCATGCATAGGCACATACTTGGTATATTGTGAATATAGTGGACAGAGAACCACCTGTTGGAGTTGGAACAGCCTTTTTCCATCATGGGGATTGGGTCCTGGGGATTTAACTCAAGTTGTTAGGTTTAGCAGCAAGTGCCTTGATTGATGGAACCGTCTCTCTGGTGCCCAAACATAATTCTTTTTATTTTTTAAGCACTTTCCATATGCCTCCCTAAAGTCTGACCTCATGCTGGCCTCTTTAGTCCCGTGCCTCTTCTCAGTAAGTACTTCTAAAAGCAGGGACATAGTATACAATTATGTGGAAAGTTCTGGAGCCCTTGTTCTCAAGCAGAAACCACTGTGGGTCATTTAGGTATGTAGTGAACACCTACTCATTTTTACTGTAATTTAGAGTATTTCCCTGACACTTCAGGGGGTTTTTATAATTAAAAATTATCCTAACTAAAAAATAATTAAAAATTATTTAATATGTATAAGTATTGTCCTAAATGTATGCATGTGCACCATATACATGCCTGGTGTCCTTAGAACCAGAAGAGACTCAGATCTCATGAATCTGGAGTTACAGATAGTTGAGCGGCATTGTATGGGTGCTGGGAACTGAGCCTGGGTCCCCTGCAAGAGTGGTCAGTGCTCTTAGACATTTAGCTACTTCCTCGGCCCCCTAAGCCATACTTCCTAATCCCTGCTTTCCAACTCCAGTCCCTCCTTCTCGTCCATCACCCTCATAACTACTCAGGGACAAAGCCTAAGAGCATTTGGATTCTTCTTTTCCTTAAACTATTTCCAAACACTCTCCCTGTAAGTAAACCAATTCCAGACAGACTTTCTTGAATTTATCTGCCCCCCCGTAAACCCCAACACTAGATTGTCCAGCACACTGCAATCCCATATCTAGGCTTACCACTTCTACTTTTGTCTGCCTTTAGATGAATTTCTCCATTCAGCAGCCTGAGCAATGATTTAGCACAGAAGGACATCTGTTTGAAGTAGTCTCCACTGTGCTTAAAATTGACAGTGTTACATAAATATTTCCAATTCAAGAAACATCTGGATTTAACATTTTAGATTATTTCAATAGTATAGTTAATTAACTCTACTATTTTGTCTTGGAGCCTGGAAAGAATAAACACCCTACTGAGATATACAAGTTCAAATGTATTTGTGTGTGTATGTGTGCTTGTGACTGTAGTTTTCCACAAAGGCCAGGAGAAGGCGCTGCATTCCATAGAGCTGGAATTACAGGGGGTTGTGAACTGTCCGATGGGGGTTCCACAGTAAGCATTCCTTTTTTTATTTGTTTGTTTTTGCTTTTTGAGATAGGGTCTCTCTATGTAGCACTAGCTTTCTTGGAACTCACTATGTAGACCAGTCTGGCCTCAAACTCATAGAGATCTGCCTGCCTCTGTCACTCAGGTCCTGGGGTTGAAGCTATGTACTAGTTCTGAGCACAAGTTCTAACATTTGCAAGCGGAAGGATCAAAGAGTAGAAAGAAAGGCTTTACTGTCTCTTTTATGAGTGTAAATGAATAGCAAAAATTAATGCTGCAAAAATTTAGAATTATATATTACTCATTTGTACTAAAATTTTATACCTTGCCTAAAGGTGATGCTCAAAGCAGGTCAAGGTTTGATAAATAATTGGAGGAATGACCCTGTGTTATCTGAGAAGCCTTCACTGTTGTTTGTTAAGTGAGCTGGGAAGCTCCCCCACCAAAAACTTAAAATATATTACTGAATTATCAGTAATAATTACATGCTGTCACCCATCAAGCTACAGTTTTCTTCTTTGCCCTTCAGTCATTCTTCATACAAACAAATATAAGAAGAAAGAAAGGAAGAAATCAATCAATAAATAAAGAATCTGCACAGTTGACTCTTTAGCTCACCAGTAAGTTTTATAGTCATGAATATGAAAACTATATGCACTAATTAAGAAGTAATTTTCCTTTAATGAATCAGAATATACATCAGGATTACATGGTACTTCAGTAGCATTATCAAACTTGTAAACTATCACCTGGGGCACTGGAATTGCAGGTTGCCTATGAAGAAATAGTATGTTTCCAGGGGCTGGTGACATAGCCTAGCTGTTAAAATGCCTGCTGCCAAGCCTGGTGACCTGAATTTGAACCCCAGGGATTATCATGGAAGAAGAAAACTGAATATGGGTTTTAAAATACAAGTAAGCGAAAGTGCACCCGTATTGAAGTGATGTTTTTGTACACTGAGTGAAGATGTATCTCTGTCCTTTCTTGCCTGCCTAAGGTACCTTTTTATTGGTGGAAATAAAAAAGCCTATGACCTATAGTAAAAGGAGAACAGTAAGGTGGAACTCCTGGACAGAGAGTGGAACTCCGGGGAAGAGAGAGGCATGGGAGATTCACAACCGAGAAAAGGAGAAAGTTGGACATATGAAATTGAGGAGAGGTAACCAGTCACGTGGCAGACTTAGATTAGTATAAATGGAATAATATAAATTAAGAGCTAGTTGGGGAGAAAGTCTAAACTAAAGACAAAAGCATTATAAATAAACAAAAATCTCTATGTCATTATTCAGAGCAAAGGCAGGAATAGAAGCCAACTTTTACACTCGTGTTTAGAACATATACCAATAGAGATCGCAGGATCGATACTGCTCTGGGTGAGAGGGTGATGCCAGGGATGAGCCTGTGCGGCTGCCAGCTGCCTAGCTAACCCTGAGCTTTTCTTAGGATATTCTTACATTTTTAAATGCATACATTTTTAACATTTTGGAGTTCTGATTCTTTTGTAATAACATTCAGCTTCCAACACATATTCACCCTCTCCTACGGAACCAAGATGAACAAGCACGAGCCCCTCATCTCTTCCTGGTTCTTTACTTGCCATCTGAACACTCACCTTCTCTCACATGGCACAAGGGATGGAACAAATGCAGCAGGATATTTTAATGACCTTGCTTGGGTTCCAGATTCCCAGGTTCCTTTTCTCATCTTCCCAGTCCCTCAATAGACTGTATAAGACAAGCAAAAACAGTTAGTGGCATTCCGATAAATTATTTTTCCCCCTTTGGAACTGGAAATCAAACCCAGAACCCTATGCAAGCATTCTGCCACTCAACTACATCCTGAATACTATGCATTTCTTTAAACTCGAGTTTTTAAATAAAATATCTCCAGAAAGTGTTCCCATTATTTTCATGAGGCAACCATATAGCCAGCATAATTAGAAGTGCTTACGTGCTTGCCAAAGGGTCCAATTAAAATGTTCACGCAGGATGCCAACCACTGACGAAACAGAAAGCAGGGAAGAAACTTAAGGAATTTTGTGGGACCACAGAAAATTTAGGAAAAGCAAAGGCTGATGGATAAATTGAACAATTGTTAAGACAAATGCAATTTAATGAGTTCCATCTCTTAGAACTATTTTAATCCTACTTAAAATACAAAATAGACATTATGAAAAAATTTTTAAAAAAGATTTATTTCTTTGATGTATGTGAGTACACTGTCACCATCTTCAGACACACCAGAAAAGGACATCAGATTCCATTATAGATGACTCTGAGCCACCATATGGTTGCAGGGAATGAATTGAACTCAGGACCTCTGGAGGATCAGTCTTAACCACTGATCCATCTCTCCAGCTCCCAATTTACAACCCATAAAATGTTTTAAAATACTATTAAAACAATGAATGGGAAACAAGTTTTTAAATTGTATAATCCTGGAAAAGAAAACATTAGGTCTCTCTGACTGCACATAGCATGGTAACACCATAATATGAACATTCTATGGGGCTTTAAAAATTTTTAGAGAGCTTTGAGTAGGCATTAAATGCATCTGGCATAAAGTCCAAGGGATATAAATGCAAGGTTAGTGAAAGTGAAATCTTCCCTTCCTGCCTTTCTGCTATCCAACTCCCCCCCGCCCCAAATGCATCTGCTCTTAGTTCTTTCAAACGGTTTGGTAAATTAATTTTCATTAGGAAATAATCTTTTGAATAACTCATGTCTAACAGCTTAGCGGTTTGTTTCAGAAGTTCAATTGAAGCAATATTTTCAAGCTGAGATACTTTGGAGAAGAATAAAAGTATATGAACCTATGATCTCAGCACTTGGGAAGTAGGGGCAGGAGGAACAGAGGTTTGACGCCAGTGCTCAGTGCACAGTGAGTTGAGGCCAGCCTGGACTAAAAGAAATCCCTTTCAGGAGCTGGAGAGGTTCAGCAATTAAGAACACAGGATGCTCTTCCTTCCAGAAGATCTGATTTCAATTACTAGCACTTATGTGGCAGCTCACAACTTTCTGCAACTTCAGTCCTAGGAGAGCTGACACTCTCTTCTGCTTACTTGGGCACCAGGTACACATGGGGTATAGGTACATACACGGAAGTAAACACTCACGCAGAAAATAAAAATAAATCTTAAAAACACCCATTGAGAAATAGCTTTACATGTTTTGTGTATGTATGTATACATCTATGTGTTCAGGAACCTGCACACGTGGTGGACACTGAGTATCTTATATTATTCTCTACCTTATGTTTTGAGATAGTGGCTCTCACTGATCCAGAGCTTATGATGGGCTAGCCTGGCTTACCAGTGACTACCCAGAATTCTCTTTTCTCTGACTCCTAGTGTTTTGTTTACAGGTGCAGAGAACCATAAAAAAGATGCTTGCTTTTTAAAAGGTGTGTTGGTGACTCATTATGAAATATAGGCCAAACCACCACATGCTTCAACCTATTTGGGTTCCTCAAGATAGGAGGAGAGATGGGGTAGGAGTTGGGGCAGAGTACGGAATCCACAGAACTTTCCCAATTTTCAGCACCAAGTGTAAAGCGGGGATTGATGGAGGCATCGTGGAAACAAAAGAATACGGACAGGTATCTCCAGAGCACTGGAAGCAAGAAAATCTGTCAGATTTACATTAAAGATGTTGAGTTATGTTATGATTGTGTGCAACTTTAATTCTGTCCGACACCACCTATACCGTAAACTTTATTCCCTGTAATGTAAAACGTGTGTGTGTGCTTGGATGCACACCCATATGTGTGGAGGTTTATTTTGTAGCCTTTTTTTTTTTAAATAATTGGATTTTGTTGTCATTTAAAATTAAACACATGCCAAGTCTTTAATCTCAGCACTTGGGAGACAGAGGCAGCTGGATCTTCTGAGTTCAATGCCATTTTGGTCTACACAGTAAGCTCTGTCTTGTGACTTCCAGAGCAGAGGTCCTTTGCCATTTGTCTTCTAGACTGTGTCGCCCATCACAAACTCACTGGGAAGGTGATGCCCAGGCCACCACTGGTGGTGCTCTAGAACCAGTCTTTCTCTGGAACCTCAGAAGTCTCTTGGCTTCTGTTGCCTGATTTCCATAAGCAGTTGACTCTTTCTTCTACAAATCAGGGTCCCCTTTCTGTTGTCTGAACCCAGGTGACAACTTGGGGAAGGCTATAACTTCCTTCTTCCTCGCCTTCTAAGACAGGTTCCAAAATGTCTGAGCCCAAGAATACTGCTTTGTTCTGTCTAAATTTAAACCTCAAAACCACACGGGGTCCGAATCTGGTACTTTCAATGTCAAAATCCTCACTGACTTAGATAACTCCCTAACTAGCCACGCCTCCTTTATTTTTCAGCTTCTCGCTGATCATGATCTTTCTATGGACTCTACTCTCACTGTCCCCCCCCCCCGCCCCGCCCTCTTTCTCCACACAGAGAGCTGGATATCCCTTTTAAAAAGAGCTCACCAGCTCTTAAAGGTGGCCAATGCTGCTGACTCATCCAGCTGCTGGCTCTGTCTGTCCACTAAGGTCCAGGACTCCTGGGTTGTCCCTGTTCCCGCATCACTATGGTTCCATATCCTTCTGAAGCTACACCTTTACATATGCTCAGCCCATTCCCAGGTCCTATACCATAACAGACCTCCCAACAGGGCTCATCGGTTCCCTGCTTCGCACCAGATGGGGGAGCTATCACGCCTCTCTAACTTACCAACCTCTGGCATTCTTCCCATTCTGACCAGACTCCCACTGTCAAATATCCACAATGCAAATCCTTCCCCCACGCGGTATGGGAACCCCTATCTGACAATCCCCTCGTCTTCCTCTCCTCTTCTCTCTGAGCCTCCTCCCCCTTCCTGAGCTATTCTCCAGTTTCACTCTGAAACTAACCCATCCATTTTCAGCTCTTTAATGATTGCTTTTCAGGGGTTTCTTGTTTGTCTTGGAATGTATGATGTCAGTCACATACTCCATTGCATGTGATGAAGAGCTGAAGTTGTACATACTGAAGCAAGTAGGCTGGCTCATACTTGCAATCCTGGTGACTGGGAGGAAGAAGTAGAGGGACCACAAATCCAAGGGCTGTCTATGCCACCCAGGAAGTTATTAACCAGCCTGAGTCATGTAGTGAGATCCCATCTCAAAATAATGAGGAGGGCAAAACCCCAATGCCAGAACACCTGCCTGGCATGCACAAAAGTCTTGGATTCATCCAAGGGAAGTGGGTATCTAACTGAACGTCAGACTTGTGTAGAGGGAATCTGATGGCAAATAAATCAAATTCTCAAAGAAGAGGGGGGGTTGGCATTACAGTATCAGAAAAAAGATTCAAAGGTGAGCCTTCTTGAGTCACAGTCTTCTCTTGCTCTAGAGTTCAAATTGAGCTATGCCTCCCTAGCTCCTGGGGGACAGAGCTTAGTCCTCCCCATTGTTCTGGTCCACAGGAAGTAGCCAATGGGAGAATACACTGACCCCCTCTTCTTTATTTTTACTTTATTTATTTATTTTTGCCTACCGAGCCTCCCCAAATCAGCCTATGCCTCCCTTTCATTCCTACTCTCCCTTGAACTATACTCAGATCCATAACCATCTTTATGTGCAGTTCTGTATATGTGTGTAGGACAGAAGACAAGTAGTGGGAATTCTTCCCTCCCTCCTTCCCTCCCTCCCTCCCTCCCTCCCTCCCTCCTCCCTTCCTCCTTTCTTTTCTTTCTTTCTTTCTTTCTTTCTTTCTTTCTTTCTTTCTTTCTTTCTTTCTTTCTTTCTTTCTTTCTTTCTTTCTTTCTTTCTTTCTTTCTTTCTATAAAGGACAACATTTAATTGGAGCTGGCTTACAGGTTTAAACGTATAGTCCATTGTCATAAAGGTGGAAGCATGGCAGTATCCAGGCAGGCTAGGAGGATCTGAGAGTTCTACATCATCATCCAAAGGAAGCAAGGAGTAGACTGTCTTCCAGGCAACTAGGAGAGGGCCTTGAAGTCTACCCCAACAGTGACATACTTCCTCCTACAAGGCCACACCTACTCCAACAAGACCATATCTCCTAATAGTGCCACTCCCTTGGCAAAGCATACACAAACCACCACAGAAATAGAGGTTCTGATGAAAGGAAAGGAAAATTTATTCAGTTAAATAATCGAAAAGAATTCTCCAAGTCAGGTGGTAAGAGGTGGATTAATCCAAATTAGAGTGCGTAAGAAGCCTTATGAAAAGTCACTGGTTTTTTTTCCCTTTTTTATTGGATATTTTCTTTATTTACATTTCAAATGTTATTCCCTTTCCCAGTCCCCCCTGACAACCCCCTATCCCATCCCACCTACCCCTGTTTCTATGAGGGTGCTCCACCCCTACTCACCCACTCCTGCCTCCTTGCCCTCACATTCCCTTACACTGGGGCATCAAGTATGACAGGACCAAGGGCCTCTTCTCCCATTGATGCCTGAAAAGGCCATTCTCTGCTACTTATGTGGTTGGAGCCATGAGTTGGTGATTTAGTCCCGGGAGCTCTGGGGGAGGGGGGGTCTGGTTGGTTGATATTGTTGTTCTTCCTATGGGGTCGTAAACCCTTTCAGCTCCTTCAGTCCTTTCTCTAACTCCTCCATTGGGGACCCTGAGTCCAGTTCAATGGTTGACTGTGAGCATTCCTCTCTGTATTTGAGAGGCTCTGGCAGAGCCTCTCAGGAGACAGCTATATTAGACTCCTGTCAGCATACACTTATTGGCATCCACTATAGTTTCTGCATTTGGTGACGGTATATGGATGGATCCTCAGGAGGGGCATCTCTGTATGGCCTTTCCTTCAGTCTGTTCTCCACACTTTGTCTCCATATTTGCTCCTGTGAGTATTTTGTTTCGCCTTCTAAGAAAGGACTGAAACATCTACACTTTGGTCTTCTTTCTTCTTGAGCTTCCTATGGTCTGTGAATTGTATCTTAGTATTCTGAGCTTTTGGGTTAATATTCACTTATGCATACCATGTGTGTTCTTTTGTGATGGGGTTACCTCACTCAGGATGATATTTTCTAGTTTCATCCATTTGTCCAAGAATTTCATGAATTCATTTTTCCTCTGAGAAAGGGAACAAAATACTCACAGGAACAACTATGAATTCATTGTTTTTAATAGCTGAGTAGTATTCCCTTGAGTAAATGTACCACATTTTCTGTACCCATTCCTCTGTTGAGGGACATCTGGGTTCTTTCCAGATTTTGTCTATGTAAATAAGGCTGCTATGAACATAGTGGAGCATGTGTCCTTATTACATATTGGAGAATCTTTTGGGTATATGCCCAGGAGTGGAATAGCTGAGTCTTCAGGTAGTACTATGTCCAGTTTTCTGAGGAACCTTTAAACTGATTTCCAGAGTGGTTGTACCAGCTTGCAATCCCACCAGCAATAGAGGAGTGTTCCTCTTTCTCCACATCCTCAACAGCATCTGCTGTCACCTGAGTTATTTATCTTAGCCATTCTGATTTGTGTGAGGTGGAATCTCAAGGTCATTTTGATTTGCATTTTCCTGATGACAAAGGATGTTGAACATTTCTTTAGGTGTTTCTCAGTCATTCAGTATTCCTCAGTTGAAAATTCCCTGTTTAGCTCTTTTCCCTATTTTTTAATATGGTTATTTGGTTCTCTGGAGTCTAACTTGTTGAGTTCTTTGTATATATTCGATATTAGCTCTCTATCCAATGTAGGATTGGTAAACATCTTTTCTCAATCTGTTGGTTGCTGTTTTGTCCTGTTGACAGTGTCCTTTGCCTTACAGAAGCTTTGCAATTTTTTTTTTGGGTCCCATTTGTTGATTCTTGATCTTAGAGCATAAGCCATTGTGTTCTGTTCAGGAAATTTTCCCCTGTGCCCATGTGTTCGAGTCTTTTCCCCATTTTCTCTTCTTTTAGATTCAGTGTATTGAGCTTTGTCCAAGGAGATAAGAATGGATCAATTTGCATTCTTTCTACATGTTGACAGTCAGTTGAACCAGCACCATTTGTTGAAAATGCTGTCTTTTTTTCACTGTATGGTTTTAGCTCCTTTGTCAAAGATCAAGTGGCTATAGGTGTGTGGGTTCATTTCTGGGTCTTCAATTCTATTCCATTGATTTACCTGCCAGTCACTGTACAAATACCATGCAGTTTTTTTTATCACGATTGCTCTGTAGTACAGCTTGAGGACAGGGATGGTTATTCTTGCAGAAGTTCTTTTACTGTTGAGAATAGTTTTTGCTATCCTGGGTTTTTTGTTATTCCAGATGAATTTGAGAATTGCTCTTTCTACCTCTATGAATAATTGAGTTGGAATTTTGATGGGGATTGCATTGAATCTGTATATTGCTTTCGGCAAGATGTCCATTTTTACTATATTAATCCTGTCAATCCACGGAGCATAGGATATTTTTCCATCTTCTTCAATTTCTTTCTTCAGAGATTGAAGTTATTGTCATACAGATCTTTCACATGTTTGGTTAGAGTCATTCCAAGAAATTTTATAATGTTTGTGACTATTGCGAAGGGTGTTGTTTCCCTAATTTCTTTCTCAGCCCGTTTATCCTTTGAGTATAGGAAGGCTACTGATTTGTTTGAGTTAATTTTATATCCAGTCACTTTGCTGAAGTTGTTTATCAGCTGTAGGAATGCTCTGGTGGAATTTTAGAGTCACTTAAGTATACTACCATATCATCTACAAATAGTGATATTTTGACTTCTTCCTTTCAATTTGTATCCCTTTGACCTCCTTTTGTTGTCTAATTGCTCTAGCTAGAAATTAAGGTACTATATTGAATAGATATGGTGAGAGTGGGCAGCCTTGTCTAGTCCCTGATTTTAGTGGGATTGCTTCAAGTTTCTCTCCATTTAGGTTGATGTTGGGTACTGGTTTGCTGTATATTGCTTTTACTATGTTTAGGTATGGGCCTTGAATTCCTTATCTTTCCAAGACTTTTAACATGAAGGGATGTTGAATTTTGTCAAATGATTTCTCAGCATCTAATGAGATGATCATGTGGTTTTTATTCTTTGAGCTTGTTTATATAGTGAATTATGTTGATGGATTTCCATATATTGTACCATTCCTGCATCCCTAGGATGAAGCCTACTTGATCGTGGGAAATGATCATCTTGATGTGTTCTTGTATTCGGTTGGTGAGAATTTTATTGAGTATTTTTGCATTGATATTCATAAGAGAAATTTGTTTGAAATTCTCTTTCTTTGTTGGGTCTTTGTGTGGTTTTGGTATCAGCATAATTGTGGCTTCATAGAATGAATTGGGTAGTGTTCCTTCTGTTTCTATCACGTGGAATAGTTTGAAGAGTATTGGTATTAGGTCTTCTTTGAAGGTCTGATAGAATTCTGCAATAAACCCATCTTTTCTTGGACTTTTTTTGGTTGGGAGACTTTTAATGACTGCTTATATTTTTTAGGGGTTATGGGACTGTTTAGATGTTTTATCTGATCCCAATTTAACTTTGGTACCTGGTATCTGTCTAGAAAATTGTCCATTTCATTCAGATTTTGTTGAGTATAGGCTTTTGTAGTAGAATCTGATGATATTTAGAATTTCCTCTGTTTCTCTTGTTGTATCTCCTTTTTCTTTTCTAATTTTGTTAATTTGGTTATTGTCTTTGTGCTCTCTGGTTAGTCTGGCTAAGAGTTTATCTATCTTGTTGATTTTCTCAAAGAACCAGCTCCTGGTTTTGTTAATTCTTTGTATAGTTCTTTTTGTTTCCACTTGGTTGATTTCAGCAATGAGTTTGAATATTCCCTGCCATCTACTCCTCTTGGGTGTATTTGCTTCTTTTTGTTCTAGAGCTTTCAAGTGTGCTGTTAAGCTGTTAGTGTATGCTCACTCCAGTTTCTTTTTGGAGGCACTCAGAGCTATGAGTGTTCCTCTTAGCACTGCTTTCATTGTATCCATAAGTTTGGGTATGTTGTGGCTTCATTTTCATTAAATTTTAAAAAGTCTTTAATTTCTTTATTTCTTCATTGAGTTGGGTGTTGTTCATTTTCCATGTGTATGTGGGCTTTCTGTTGTTTTTGTTGTTATTGAAGATCAGCCTTAGTCAGTGGTGATCTGATAGGATGCATCGGATTATTTCAATCTTCTTGTATCTGTTGAGGCCTGTTTTGCGGGTTATATGGTCAGTTTTGGAGAAGGTCCCATGAGGTGCTGAGAAGGTATATTATTTTTTTTAGGATGAAATGTTCTATAGATATCTGTTAAATCCACTTGGCCCATAACTTCTGTTAGTTTCACTGTGTCTCTGTTTAGTTTTTCTTTTAAAGATTTATTTATTTTATATATATGAGTACACTGTAGCTGTCTTCAGACACACCAGAAAAGGGCATTAGATCTCATTACAGATGGTTGTGAGCCGCCATGTGGTTGCTGGGATTTGAACTCAAATCCTCTGGAAGAGCAGCCAGTGCTCTTAACCACTGAGCCATCTCTCCAGCCCTTCTGTTTAGTTTTTGTTTCCACGATCTGTCCATTGATGAGAGTGGGGTGTTGAAGTCTCCCACTATTATTGTGTGAGGTGCAATGTGTGCTTTGAGCTTTAGTAAAGTTTCTTTTATGAATGTCGGTGCCCTTGCATTTGGAGCACAAATGTTCAGAATTGAGAGTTTGTCTTGGTAGATTTTTCCTTTGATGAGTATGATGTGTCCTTCCTTATCTTTTTTGATAACTTTTGGTTGAAAGTAGATTTTATTCAATATTAGAATGGCTACTCCAGCTTTTTTTGGGGGACCATTTGCTTGGGACATCGTTTTCCAGCCCTTTACTCTGAGGTAGTGTTTGTCTTTGACACTGAGGTGTATTTCCTGTATGCAGCAAAATGCTCGATCTTGTTTACGTATCCAGTCTATTTGCCTATTTTTTTTTAATTGGGGAATTGAGTCCATTGATGTTAAGAGATATTAAGGAATAGTGATTGGTGTTTCCTGTTATTTTTGTTGTTAAGAGGTGGAATTATGTTTGTGTGGCTATCTTCTTTTGGGTTTGTTAAAAGAAGATTACTTTCTTGCTTTTTCTAGGGTGTAGTTTCCCTCCTTGTGTTGGAGTTTTTCATCTGTTATCCTTTGTAGGGCTGGACCTGTGGAAAGATATTATGTAAATTTTGTTTTGTCATGGACTATCTTGGTTTCTCCATCTTAGTTAATTGAGAGTTTTTCTGGGTATAGTAGCCTGGGCTGGCATTTGTGTTCTCTTAGGGTCCGTCTGATTTCTGCCCAGGATCTAGCTTTCATCATCTCTGTTGAGAAGTCTGGTATAATTCTGATAGTTCTGCCTTTATATGTTACTTGACCTTTCTCCCTTACTGTTTTTAATATTATTTCTGTGTTTTGTGCATTTGGTGTTTGACTATTATGTGATGGGAGGAATTTCTTTTCTGGTTCAATCTATTTGGAATTCTGTAGGCTTCTTGTATGTTCATGGTCATCTCTTTCTTTAGGTTGGGGAAGTTTTCTTCTATAATGTTGTTGAAGATAGTTACTGGCCTTTTATGTTGGGAATTTTTGCTTTCCTTCTATACCTACTATCTTTAACTTTTGTCTTCTCATTGTGTCCTGGATTTCCTGGATGTTTTGGATTAGGAGCTTTTTTCATTTTGCATTTTCTTTGACTGTTGTGTCAATGTTTTCTGTGGTATCTCCTGCACCTGAGATTCTCTCTTCTATATCTTGTATTCTGTTGCTGGTGCTTGCATCTATGACTCCCGATCTCTTTCCTAGGTTTTCTATCTCCAGTGTTTCCTCCCTTTGTGACTTCTTTATTGTTTCTATTTCCATTTTTAGATCCTGGAAAGTTTTGTTTAATTCTTTCACTTTGTTTTTTTTTCATTTGAAATAGTGTATATTTTTCTCAATAATTTATATATTCACATTACATCCTAATTCCAAACTTAGTCTTTTCCCAATTCCCTCCCCCCCTGCCCAAACCAAGATGGAGTATTCATTCTATTAATTAACAAAATACACTTTCAAAGAAATTAATCAAAAGAGACAGAAAGGCATTTCATACTCATGAAAGGGAAATCTACCAAGATGGTATCTCAATTTTGAACATCTATGTTTGAAATGCAATGGTTACCACATTTGTAAAGGAATATGCTAAAGATTAAGTTGCACACTAAACAGTATGCATTAATACTGGGAGGCATCAATATTTCACACTCATCAATTGACAGGTAATCTAGAAAAAAAATAAATAGAGACACAATGAAACTAACAAACATGGGTCAAATGGACCTAACACATATCTATTGAATGTTCCACCCATTTCTTTTTTTATGATAAAATTAAAGATTTACATGGAAAATGTTTCTGACAAGATTGAAGAAGCATATAGAAAAACACATTAAGATTGACAATTTTCATGGAAAATTAAAGAGTAAAATGGTAGACATAAAAACATTGCTAAATTAATTGAAAAAGGAATTAGAAACATTTAATGATAGAATTGAAGATTTACATGGGAAATATTTCTAATAAAATTGTAGAAAAATATAAAATAACATTAAAATTGAAGATTATCATGGACAATTACAGATAAAATGGTAGGCATAAAAATATTTCTAAGTTGATTGAAAGTGGAATTATAAACATTTTCTGATAATAATAATAATAATAATAATAATTTTTATAATTTTCTGTATAATTTTCCATGAAATAGTTTTAACATGTTTTTCTATATATTTCTTGAATTTTATCAGAAATATTTTCCTTGTAGATCTTCAATTTTACCAGAAAATGTTTATAATTCCACTTTCAAAAAACTTAGGAATATTTTTTTTTTTTTTTTTTTTCCTTAATATCTCTTTTTTTTATTATTTATTTTATTTTATTTTTTTAATTTACATTCCAAATCATTTTCCCTTTCCCGTTTCCTCCCTCCCCAAAAGTCCCATAAGCCCCCTTTCCTCCCTCTTTTCTCCATTCAACCCCCTCTCGTTTCTCTGTCCTGGCATTCCCCTACATCCAGTCTTTCCAGGACCAGGGGTTTCTCCTTCCATCTTCTTAGAAATCTATTGATATGCGGATTGTGTCTAGGGTATTCCGAGATTCTGGGTCAATATCCCCTTATCAGTGACTGCATACTATGTGTGCTCTTTTGTGATTGGGTTACCTCACTAAGGATGATATTTTCAAGATCTGACCATTTGCCTAGGAATTTCGTGAATTCATTGTTTTTAATTGCAGAGTAGTATTCCATTGTGTAGATATACCACATCTTCTGAATCCATTCCTCCGTTGAGGGAC
This sequence comes from Tokudaia tokunoshimensis, assembly GCA_036184795.1. Lineage (NCBI taxonomy): Eukaryota > Metazoa > Chordata > Mammalia > Rodentia > Muridae > Tokudaia > Tokudaia tokunoshimensis. The sequence goes on along the minus strand of BTHU01000001.1, from coordinate 30,575,044 downwards.
ATCTGGGTTCTTTCCAGCTTCTGGCTATTATAAATAAGGCTGCTATGAACATAGTGGAGCATGTGTCCTTATTGCATGCAGGTAAAGCCTCTGGGTATATGCCCAGGAGTGGTATAGCCGGATCCTCCGGGAGTGTCATGCCCAGTTTTCTGAGGAACCGCCAGACTGCTTTCCAGAGTGGTTGTACCAGCCTGCAATTCCACCAGCAGTGGAGGAGTGTTCCTCTTTCTCCACATCCTCGCCAATAACTGCTGTCTCCTGTGTTTTTGATCTTTTTTTTTTTTTTTTTTTATTTTTTTAATTTACATTCCAAATCACTTCCCCTTTCCCGTTTCCTCCCTCCCCGAAAGTCCCATAAGCCCCCTTCCCTCCCTCTTTTCTCCGTTCAACCCCCTCTCATTACTCTGTCCTGGCGTTCCCCTACATCCAGTCTTTCCAGGACCAGGGGTCTCTCCTTCCATCTTTTTAGAAATCTATTGATATGTTGATTGTGTCTAGGGTATTCTGAGATTCTGGGTCAATATCCCCTTATCAGTGACTTCATACCATGTGTGATCTTTTGTGATTGGGTTACCTCACTAAGGATGATATTTTCAAGTTCTGACCATTTGCCTAGGAATTTCGTGAATTCATTGTTTTTAATTGCAGAGTAGTATTCCATTGTGTAAATATACCACATCTTCTGAATCCATTCCTCCGTTGAGGGACATCTGGGTTCTTTCCAGCTTCTGGCTATTATAAATAAGGCTGCTATGAATATAGTGGAGCATGTGTCCTTATTGCATGCAGGTAAAGTCTCTGGGTATATGCCCAGGAGTGGTATAGCCGGATCCTCCGGAAGTGTCATGCCCAGTTTTCTGAGGAGCCGCCAGACTGCTTTCCAGAGTGGTTGTACCAGCCTGCAATTCCACCAGCAGTGGAGGAGTGTTCCTCTTTCTCCACATCCTCGCCAACAACTGCTGTCTCCTGTGTTTTTGATCTTAGCCATCCTGACTGGTGTGAGATGGAATCTCAGGGTTGTTTTGATTTGCATTTCCCTAATGACTAAGGATGATGAACATCTCTTTAGGTGCTTCTCAGCCATTAGATATTCTTCAGGTGAGAACTCTTTGTGTAGCTCTGTACCCCATTTTTTAATAGGGTTACTTGCCTCTCTGGAGTTTAACTTCTTGAGTTCTTTGTATATCTTGGATATTAGCCCTCTGTCGGATGTAAGGTTGGTAAAGATCATTTCCCAGTTAGTTGGTTGCCGCTTTGTCTTTTTGACGGTGTCTTTTGCCTTGCAAAAACTTTGTAATTTAATGAGGTCCCATTTGTCTATTCTTGATCTTAGAGCATAAGCTATTGGAGTTCTGTTCAGGAAATTCTCCCCTGTGCCCATATGTTCAAGGTTCTTCCCTAGTTTCCCTTCTATTAGTTTCAGTGTGTCTGGTTTTATGTGGAGATCTTTGATCCACTTAGAATTGAGCTTAGTGCAAGGAGATAAGGATGGGTCAATTTGCATTCTTCTGCATGTTGACCTCCAGCTGAGCCAGCACCATTTGTTGAAAAGGCTATCTTTTTTCCACTGGATGGTTTTAGCTCCTTTGTCAAAGATCAAGTGACCATAGGAGTGTGGATTCATTTCTGGGTCTTCAATTCTGTTCCATTGATCTACATGTCTGTTACTGTACCAATACCATGCAGTTTTTAACACTATTGCTCTGTAGTACAGCTTGAGGTCCGGGATACTGATTCCCCCAGAGGTTCTTTTACTCTTGAGAATAGTTTTAGCTATTCTGGGTTTTCTGTTGTTCCAGATGAATTTTTGAATTGCTCTTTCTAACTCTATGAAGAATTGAGTTGGGATTTTGATGGGGATTGCATTGAATCTGTGTATTACTTTTGGTAAGATGCTCATTTTTACTATATTAATCCTGCCAATCCATGAGCATGGCAGATTTTTCCATCTTCCGAGGTCTTCTTCAATTTCTTTCTTCAGAGACTTGAAGTTCTTGTCATACAGATCTTTCACTTGTTTGGTTAGCGTCACGCCAAGATACTTAATATGGTTTGTGGCTATCGTAAAGGGTATTATTTCTCTTACTTCTTTCTCAGCCTGCTTATCCTTTGAGTATAGGAAGGCTTCTGACTTGCTTGAGTTGATTTTATATCCGGCCACTTTGCTGAAGTCGTTTATCAGCTGTAGGAGTTCTCTGGTGGAGTTCTTTGGGTCGCTTATGTATACTATCATATCGTCTGCAAATAGTGATAGTTTGACTTCTTCCTTTCCAATTTGTATCCCTTTGACCTCTTTTTGTTGTCTAATTGCTCTAGCTAGAACTTCAAGTACTATATTGAAAAGATATGGAGAGAGAGGGCAGCCTTGTCTAGTCCCTGATTTTAGTGGGATTGCTTCAAGTTTCTCTCCGTTTAGATTGATGCTGGCTACTGGTTTGCTGTAAATTGCTTTTACTATGTTTAGATATGGGCCTTGAATTCCTGATCTTTCCAAGACCTTTAGCATGAAAGGATGCTGAATTTTGTCAAATGCTTTCTCAGCATCTAATGAGATGACCATGTGGTTTTTTTCTTTGAGATTGTTTATGTAGTGGATTACATTGATGGATTTCCTTATATTGAACCATCCCTGCATCCCTGGGATGAAGCCTACTTGATCGTGGTGAATGATCGTTTTGATGTGTTCTTGGATTCGGTTGGCAAGAATTTTATTGAGTATTTTTGCATCGATATTCATAAGAGAGATTGGCCTGAGATTCTCTTTCTTTGTCGGATCTTTGTGTGCTTTTGGTATTAGTGTAATTGTGGCTTCATAGAACGAGTTGGGTAGTGTTCCTTCTGTTTCTATTTTGTGGAACAGTTTGAAGAGTATTGGTGTTAGGTCTTCTTTGAAGGTCTGATAGAATTCTGCACTAAAACCATCTGGACCTGTGCTTTTTTTGATTGGAAGACTTCCAATGACAACTTCTATTTCTTCAGGGGTTATAGGACGGTTTAGATGGTCTATTTGATCCTGATTTAATTTTGGTACTTGGTATCTGTCAAGGAAATTGTCCATTTCCTCAAGATTTTCTAGTTGTGTTGAATACAGGTTTTTGTAGTAGGATCTGATGATTTTTTGAATTTCCTCAGTTTCTGTTGTTATCTCTCCCTTTTCGTTTCTGATTTTATTAATTTGGATACTATCTCTGTGCCCTCTGGTTAGTCTGGCTAAGGGCTTATCTATCTTGTTGATTTTCTCAAAGAACCAACTCCTCGTTTTGTTGATTCTTTGTATGGTTTTCTTTGTTTCTACTTGATTGATTTCAGCCCTGAGTTTGATGATTTCCTGCCTTCTACTCCTCTTTGGTGTATTTGCTTCTTTTTGTTCCAGGGCTTTCAGGTGTGCCATTAAGCTGTTAGTGTATGCTGTCTCCCGTTTCTTTTTGGCGGCACTCAGGGCTATGAATTTTCCTCTTAGCACTGCTTTCATTGTGTCCCATAAGTTAGGGTATGTTGTGCCTTCATTTTCATTAACTTTCAAAAAGTCTTTGATTTCTTTCTTTATTTCCACCTTGACCAAGTTATCATTGAGTAGAGCATTGTTCAGCCTCCATGTGTACGTGGGTTTTCTTTTGTTTTTGTTGCCATTGAAGACCACCCTTATTCCATAGTGATCTGATAGGAGGCATGGGATTATTTCTATCTTCTTGTATCTGTTGAGGTCTGATTTGTGACCAATTATATGGTCAATTTTGGAGAAGGTACCATGAGGAGCTGAGAAGAAGGTGTATTCTTTAGCTCTAGGATGAAATGTTCTATATATATCAGTTAGTTCCATTTGGTCCAAGGCTTCAATTAGATTCACTGTGTCCCTGTTTAGTTTCTGCTTTCCTGAACGATCCATTTCAGAGAGTGGGGTGTTGAAGTCACCCACTATTATTGTGTGCGGTGCGATGTGTGCTTTGAGTTTTAGTAAAGTTTCTTTTACGAATGAGGGTGCCCTTGCATTTGGAGCATAGATATTCAGGATTGAGAGTTCTTGATGGTGGATTTTTCCCTTGATCAGTATGTAGTGTCCTTCTGTGTCTTTTTTGATGACTTTGGGTTGAAAATCAATTTTATCCGATATTAGGATGGCTACTCCACCTCGTTTCTTGGGGCCATTTGCTTGTAAAATTGTTTTCCAGCCTTTTACTCTGAGGTAGTGTTTGTCTTTGACACTGAGGTGCGTTTCCTGCATGCAGCAAAATGCTGGGTCCTGTTTACGTATCCAGTCTGCTAGTCTATGTCTTTTAATTGGGGAATTGAGACCATTGATATTAAGAGAGATTAAGGCATAGTGATTATTGCCATCTGCCATTCTTGACGCTATCTTTATGTTTGAGTGGTTATCTACTTTTGGGTTTGATTCAAGAAGGTTATTATCTCATTTTTTCCAGGGTGTTGTTTCTCTCCCTGTATTGGAGGTTTCCACCTATTATCCGTTGCAGGGCTGGATTTGTGGAAAGATATTGTGAAAATTTGGTTTTATCATGGAATATCTTGGTCTCTCCATCTATGGTGATTGAGAGTTTTGCTGGGTATAGTAGTCTAGGCTGGCATTTGTGCTGTCTTAGTGTCTGCATGAGATCTGCCCAGGATCTTCTGGCTTTCATAGTCTCTGGTGAGAAGTCTGATGTGATTCGGATAGGTCTTCCTTTGTATGTTACTTGGCCCTTTTCTCTTACTGCAATTAGTATTCTTTCTTTGTTTAGAACATTCGGTGTTTTGATTATTATGTGACGGGAGGTATTTCTGTTCTGGTCGAGTCTGTTTGGAGTTCTGTAGGCTTCTTGTATGTTCATCGGCATCTCTCTCTTTAAGTTAGGGAAGTTTTCCTCCATAATTTTGTTGAAGATGTTTACTGGCCCTTTAAGTTGCAAATCTTCACTCTCATCTATACCTATAATCCTTAGGTTTGGTCTTCTCATTGTGTCCTGGATTTCCTGGATGTTTTGGGTTACGCGTTTTTTGCATTTTGCATTTTCTTTGACTGTTGAGTCGATGCTTTCTATGGAATCTTCAGCACCTGAGATTCTTTCTTCCATCTCTTGTATTCTATTGTTGATGTTTGCATCTATGACTCCTGATTTCTTCCCAAGGTTTTCTATCTCCAAAGTTGTCTCCCTTTGTGATTTCTTAGTTGTTTCTACTTCCTTTTTTAGTTCCTGGATGGATTTGCTGAGATCCTTCACTTGTTTGTTTGTATTTTCCTGTGTTTCTTTAAGGTATTTTTGCATTACCTCTTTCAGGATTTCTTCCTGATGACCCACGTTCTCCTGCATTTCTCTGAGCGATTTTTGTGTTTCCTCCTCATGGGATTCCATCTGTTGATCCATCGTCTCCTGCATTTCTTTAAGCAGTTCTCGTGTTTCCTTTGTAAGGGCATCTAACCGTTGATTCATTTCTTTAAGCAATTTTTGTGTTGCCTCCTTATGGGCATCCGTCTGTTGACCCATATTCTTCTGCATTTCTTTATGCAAATTTTGTGATTCCTTTGTGAGTGCATCTACCCGTTGATTCATCTCGTTAAGCGATTTTTGTGTTGTCTCCTTGTGCGCCTCCATCTTTTGATCCATGTTCTCCCGCATTTCTCTAAGCGATTTTTGTGTTTCCTTTGTAAGGGCTTCTAACCGTTGATTCATGGTCTCCTGTAACTCTTTATGAGATTTATTTGTGTCCTTCTTGTGATCCTCTAATAGCATCATGAGAAGTGATTTTAAATCCAGATCTTGTCTTTCGGGTGTGGTGGGGTATCCAGGACTTGCTGCTGTTGGAGAGTTGGGTTCGGATGGTCCCACATTACTTTGATTACTGTTAGTAACATTCCTACGTTTGCCTTTTGCCATCTGGATACCTCTGGTGTTAGTTGGTCCTGCTGCCACTGGCTGTTGGTTGGACCTCCTGTGAGCCTGCAAAGCTATTTCTGCCCCCCCTGGATTACCAGGATTCCCCTGGCACCGATTTCTGGGGCCTGCCTGCTCCTGAGTGACTTTGGAGCCCTAATGTGCTTTGCCCCAAGTGATCTTATATTGGGGAGGCCTTGCACATCTAAAGGCTCAGCCTAGTGGATTCCTGGAGCAGAGGTCGCCAAAGGGAGGCTGGCAGGCTCCTGCCCTGTGCAGGGGTGTGTGATCTCTCCTGGGGGGGGGAGGGGGCGTCCCTCTGCCAGGCAGAAGTCCCACAGCAGATCTGGCGCGCTGGTCACTGCAGATCAGCCCAGCACCTGGGAGCAGGTTACACACAAGCTGCCTGAACCCGAAGCGATATTATGCCTGTCTGTCTCTGAGCCTGGTGGTCCCAACTACCTGGTCACTGGAGCAAAGATGGCGGAGGGCACTCTCCGTGGCGCTGCTCACCCTGTGGTCACGATGGCCCGCCGATCTGGCACCCAGACGACCACAGCGCCAACCCGCCCTCGGGCACAGAAGGAAGCCCCAACAGGCCGTGTCCCAAGTGATGTTATATCGGGGGGAGAGCCTGGGTACCGGTCTCTCCAGCGCAGTCCGCGGGAACAGAGGTCGCGGAAGGGAAGCTGGCAGGCTCCCTCCCTGCGCGGGGTCCCTCCACCAGGCAGAAGGTCCCACCGCGGCACTGGCGCGCTGGTTACTGCAGATCAGCCCAGCACCTGGGAGCAGGTTACACACAAGCTGCCTGAAACCGAAGCGATATTATGCCTGTCTGTCTCTGAGCCTGGCGGTCCCAACTACCTGGTCACTGGAGCAAAAATGGCGGAGGGCAGTCTCCGTGGCGCCGCACACCCTGTGGTCACGATGGCCCGCCGATCTGGCACCCAGACGACCACAGCGCCGACCCGCCCTCGGGCACAGACGGAAGCCCCAACCGGCCGTGTCCCAAGTGATGTTATATCGGGGGGAGAGCCTGGGTACCGGTCTCTCCAGCGCAGTCCGCGGGAACAGAGGTCGCGGAAGGGAAGCTGGCAGGCTCCCTCCCTGCGCGGGGTCCCTCCACCAGGCAGAAGGTCCCGCCGCGGAACTGGCGCGCTGGTTACTGCAGATCAGCCCAGCACCTGGGAGCAGGTTACACACAAGCTGCCTGAAACCGAAGCGATATTATGCCTGTCTGTCTCTGAGCCTGGCGGTCCCAACTACCTGGTCACTGGAGCAAAGATGGCGGAGGGCAGTCTCCGTGGCGCCGCACACCCTGTGGTCACGATGGCCCGCCGATCTGGCACCCAGACGACCACAGCGCCGACCCGCCCTCGGGCACAGACGGAAGCCCCAACCGGCCGTGTCCCAAGTGATGTTATATCGGGGGGAGAGCCTGGGTACCGGTCTCTCCAGCGCAGTCCGCGGGAACAGAGGTCGCGGAAGGGAAGCTGGCAGGCTCCCTCCCTGCGCGGGGTCCCTCCACCAGGCAGAAGGTCCCACCGCGGCACTGGCGCGCTGGTTACTGCAGATCAGCCCAGCACCTGGGAGCAGGTTACACACAAGCTGCCTGAAACCGAAGCGATATTATGCCTGTCTGTCTCTGAGCCTGGCGGTCCCAACTACCTGGTCACTGGAGCAGAGATGGCCACTTAGGAATATTTTTATGCCTACCATTTTATCTGTATAATTTTTCCATGAACTACTCAATCTTAATGTGTTTTTCTATATATTTCTTCAATTTTATCAGAGATATTTTCCATATAAATCTTCAGTTTTATCAGAAAATGTTTATAATTCCACTTTCAATCAACTTAGAAATATTTTTATGCCTACCATTTTATCTGTATAATTTTCCATGATAATCTTCAATTTTAATGTTTTTCCATATATTTTTTTTTCAATTTTATCAGAAATATTTTCCATGTAAATCTTCAATTTTATCCTAAAATGTTTATAATTCTACTTTAAATCAACTTAGGAATATTTTTATTCCTACCATTTTATCTGTATAATTTTCCATGAAATAGTCAATTTTAACGTGTTTTTCTATATACTTCTTGAATTTTATCAGAAATATTTTCCTTGTAGATCTTCAATTTTATCTGTTTGACTTTGTTTTCCTGTAGTTCTTTAAGGGATTTTTGTGTTTCCTCTTTAAGGGTTTCTACCTGTTTACCTGTGTTCTCCTGTATTTCCTTAAGGGAGTTATTTAGGTCATTCTTAAAGTCCTCTATTAACCTGCAAATCTGTGTGTCAGTACTCCTGGGAGACCAGTTCTTTCTAGGACATATTAGGGTATGGAGGGCTGTGGCATATGGTGAGCTCTGGGGTGCAGACAGAAACCCAAAGGATCTTGTCCCTGTCTGGTCCGTGGTTCATGTGTTGTGTGGGCTTTGGGCGGGTCCCTTGGAGCATAATTGGGGGTCTTACCTGTGCTCACAGGTGTGTAGGCACTCCTGGGACACCAGCTCTCTCCTGGTGGTATTTAAGTATGGAGAGCTGTGGTATAGGATCAGCTCTGGGTGCAGTTGGACCGCTCCCCCTTTTAAAATATTTTTGTTTTCAGGGTCAGGAATGAAGGTTAATGACCTAAGAGCCTCAGGTGGACTCAGAAGCTCAGGACAGGAGAGTTGATGAGACCAATAACACCTGTGGAAGGTTTGGATCAGGAGCTCCATGCACCGAACCCACTAGTATCTGTTACTTCAAGACTACAGGGGAGCTCATGTGCACATGCACTCTTTCACCCCCAAAGTTCTCCCCTTTCTGTCCTATAAAACCCCGAGAGCCCCATACACATGCACGTGCTCTGGTATTCCGTAGAGAGACCATAGCCCTTCACTTGTTCTGATTGAAGAACAATTCTGCAGATTCCTGTCTGACTTCCCTTATTTCTACACCACCTCTGTAAATCTCCATCTTACAGGAATATTTTAAGTAGGCAGCGCTATGAAAGCAGAAGTTTCTTTTTAATGTTTAAAGCAATTGTTGGCTATCCAAAAAGGAAGAATTTTGTCCAATGGGAAAACATAAAAATCCTAAAATTTATTAATAAGTTTTAATGTTAATTGAGTAAAATGATGTTAAGAACTATTCAATACTTCAGAAAAAATTGTAGAAAAGTAATCATTAAATTTTCTCTCAGGGTATTAAATTAACTTTAACAATTTTATAGCTTTTATTCATCTCCACAAGTGAGAAGGCAAGAGGAAGCATTCTTTGAAAGGTGAACACTTTATAGTTCATAACTCTTTCCAAAGGACTATCAACTAGTGGGCAAGCCTTCCTCCTAATTGTCAAAAACTGAAAATAGATTTTTTCATACAATATATTCTGATTATGTTTGCTCGTCCATCAATTCCTCCCAGATTCTCCCTACCTCTTTACCTACACAGATTCACATCCATTCTCGCTCTCTCTCATTGTATAACAAGCAGGCATTAAAAAAAAAATAACAAAATGAGACAAAATAAAAACAAACAGATGTGAATAGGATAAAACAAATGAACGAATAGAAAGACAAAGAGCCAAAAAATAGCACAGGACACCCACACAGGCACACATACTGGAATTCACAGAAATCCTCTAAAAATAGAGGAAACCATAACACATAAACCAAAGACCTGTAAGCAGGGAGTGGGAAGACCTAACAAAGCATGGTTAGGCAAACTGGTCTGGTGCACCCTTCCTTGCTCCGTGGATCAATTTTGTTCTTTTCCAGGACATCTTTCCATTACTGCACAGACACAAACAGAGCTGCGACTACATACATCCTAGACTTTCTCCACAAATGACAGAACACTATATGCACATCACTGTGCTCCCTGAACATCACTCCTCGCCTGCGCCTTTGATAGTGTATGTAATGTGTATCCTTGCCACTAGGTGACAGAAGAGGCTCATTTTTAGAGGAAGGAATAGGCCCAGATCCAGAAAGTTTTCATAGCAAGTGTCTGAGGAAACTGGACGTATGGGATTTTTCCTCCCGAGGTTAGCAGCTAGCAGGACCCTGCCCAGCTCCTTCGTGTGGGTTTTGAGCTTTTCAGGAACAGCTCTGGCTTCTGTGCCTGCCAGATACCACTTGCAGCAGGAGCATGCGTGGAAATAAAGAAATGGGAGTACTACTCCCAGGTAGATGGAAAAACCACCGAATAATCTTTTTAAAGTGGTCAAAGACGAGAGGAGTTAATTACATCAATGTGACACAAATCCCTACAAACACCGAAGCTAGAACTGACTTCACAGGAAGACAGTGGCTTTGAATGAGACAAATATACACGACATTGTTCATAAGAAACATCCAGATTAACTCATTATTGAAGCACAAAGATCAAAGGAATGGAACAGAGTGGAATACCAGATACTAAACCCAGCCACCTCCCATCGCCCGATTTCTGACAAAGATAAAAAAAGAAAAACACATTGAAGGAAAAGGCAGCATCTTCAATGAATGGTTTTGAGAAACTTGATATGCAGATGAAGGGAACTAACATTATCTCTCATTTTGTATAAAGAACTACTCGAACTAATAAAAGGCCACAGTATAAGACCAGAAACTCTGAAATTCCTAGAGGTAAAAGAAGGAAAACATTTCAAAATATAGGCATAGGCTAGTTTTTTTTTTTGGATACCTCATATTTAACTCCTTGTCTGCTGAGTAGTCTGGGGTATCTCCTGAATCAAATGCAAGCTTATTAGATATGATCTTATAATTTAACCAGTTATAATAATTCATATTAGAAAAAATATATATGAAAGGACAGCAGAGCCTTCCATAGGCTCCTAAAGGGCTTCACGTGGCCAGCTGGGCTGCTGTGACCTGCCCAGACACTTATCCCTGTTTTTGTCTAACGTGGGTGTCTCATACCCAGCCACAAGCTTCTTATCTGCCTTCCTCAGCACTGGCAATTATGCTGGTTTAACCCTTAAGTTTCCTAGTAACTCCAGCTTTTGTTCTCACTGGACATCTACTAGCAGTTCCAGTTTTCATCCTGGGCCCCTTTTCCCGAAATACCTGCAGATGGTTCCTGCCTTAATATGGCTACTGGGTGCCTGCCCCCAAGGACTCCTAGTCAATGTATCTGAGAGACTCTTTCACAGCAATGTTTATTGCAGCACTATTTACAACAGCTAAGTTATGGAGACTGCCTAGGTATCCTACAAAAGGACAGATAAAGGCGATGTGGTTTAAGTTGGTTATTCAATAGAAATGGTCATTCTGAAAACACACAAGTTCTACACACTGAGGTTATACTTAAGAATATATATGCATATACATATATGCATCTAATAGCAATTAATGGAAAAAGAGGTCTTGAATTTATAAGAGAGCAAGAATGGGGGTGTTTATGAGGATTTGGAAGGAAGAATTATATTATATTATAATCTCAAAAGAAAATGGATACAATTGGAGATAATCCTATTGTGGGAATAAGCCAGTCTCAGAAAGACAAATATCACGTGCTTTTGCCTTGTTTTGTTTTGCTTTTGCTTTTTTTTAACATATATGGGTGCTTTACCTGTATGTATGTCTGTGCTCCAAGTGTATGCCTGGTGCCCAAAGAGGTCAAAAGAGGCATTGGAGCCCTTGAAACTGTAATTACAGAGAGTTAGTTGCTAGCCTCTGTGTGGGTGCTGGGAATTGCACTCAGGCCTTCTCAAGAGCAGCAAGTGCTCCTAACCTCTGAGCCATCTATCCAACATATTTATCACGAGTTTTATCTCATATGTGATTACTAAATTTTGTAGAGCTGTGTGACAACATGTGTGTTTATATGCCGTTAAAGCAGAAGTCAAACTATCCAGAGGGATAAAGAGGAATAATAGGAGAGGTGGAAGAAGGGTAATAGTTTTTGTGTGGAGGATATGCCCAACATATTGTATATACTTGTATGAAATTTATATACATAGCAATAAAATTACAACACATAGTAATAAATGAAAAAACTGAAAACTTAATGAATAAGGAGGGGTGAAGATGTAGCATCAGCAGGTGGAGATCAGCACTTTCAGCTGGCTTAGGGTGTAGCTCACTGATAGAGCGTCTAATCAATACACTGAAAGTGTTGCTCGAGATGCCTGGAAAGAGCTCGGTAAAGAGCAGTGACCAGGACAAACCAAAGCAAGCCAGACACATAGCTTAGAAACTATGCCTACTAGTAAGTAACACACCACTGCTGCCACCACCAGCAAGCTGTGGAAAAGGCAATATAGAATTTAGAAATGTTACAAGAGTGACATTAATTTTTAAAGGAAGAAGAAAAGAAAAATCAGAGTTAGAGAAATATTGAAACCATAAAAAGGGCTGTAGAGTTGTCTCAGCAGACAGGAGAACTTGTCGCTCTTCAAGACTACCTGGGTTTGAGTCCCTGCACCCACAAGGCAGGATACAACTGTAACTCTAGTCCCTGGAAACCCATTATCCTCTTCTGACATCCAAGGTTACCAAGAATGCACATGGTATGCAGATACAATACTAGCAAAATAAATACATCTAAGAAAAATTATGAAGAGAAAAAGGAGGGATCAGAATTAAGGTACAGACAGAATGAAAATCGGTTGGGAAGTGTAGTATTGCCTCAGTATTATATACTGAATATATATATATATATCAACATCATACACACACACATACATATATATACACACACACGCACACGCACACACACACACACACACACGCACACATAGGCACATATATACTTGGAAACTAGAAATATTTTTTTTTCAAATTTCCATAGTCATTTCTTCTTTTGTTAACATTTTCTTACTTAAAAAATTAGGATAGAAACAGTTCCTTATGTCATTTTCTCTTCCTTCCTTCCTTCCTTCCTTCCTTCCTTCCTTCCTCCTTCTTTCCTTCATTTTGACAGAGTTTCTTTGTATAGTCCTGGGTCCCTGGAGTTAGCTTTGGATTCCCCCCACCCCACCTCTGCTAGGATTAAAGCTGTGTGGCACTGCTTCATATTCTCTCTCTCTCTCTCTCTCTCTCTCTCTCTCTCTCTCTCCTTCCCTCCCTCCCTCCCGCCCTTCCTCCCTCCCTCTCTCCCTTTCTTTCCTTCCTTCTTTCTAAATGCTAGGTGTAGTGTGCATGCCTTCTAAGCTAACACTTGGAAGGCAGAGACTGGTAGATCTTGTCTGAGGCCATTCTGATCTACATTATGAGTTCCAGGACAAGCAAGTGATACCATGCCAGAAAAAACAAATCAATATGTATTTACTTATTTTATTTTATGTGTATGTCGGTTTCTGAGTGTAGGTTGTGCACGAGGTACATGCAGGAGTCCTCAGAGGTCAGAAGAGTCAATCGGGTTCCCAACAAGCAGTTGTAATTCTCCATGGGGATGCTGGGAACTAACCCTGGGTTTTCTGCAAAAGCAATAAATTCTCTTAAGGCAACTGTTCTGCCTGGTTATGGCATTTCAGACTCACTTCCTCTGTCTGATCCTCTTTTCTCTGCTCTTCCCCCAGCTGTTCTTCTGTCTCACCGCCCCCTTTCTCTCTCACAATGCTCTTTAAAGCATTTGCCCTAAAAACTGTTCCTTCCTCTTTCAGGTTCTTGAACTATAAACTACCTACTACTCTATACAGAGTAACAGTGAGGCATATGAGAGAGAATTTGTTGTATCTTCTTCCTGTGTCTGGATTGCCTTACGTATAGATTTTTCTACTTCCATCCGCCACAGTGTGAATTTCATCATTTCAGTTGGTGGCTAAACAGAATGTCAGTGTGTTCATGTACCATATTTCCTGAGTGCTCCTTGCTGTAGTTTATTTATTTATTATCATTATTATTAATTGTTATATACTAGTTGTTTGGTCTGAATATCTGTTGACCTAGTCTGCTAGCAAACCGAACAAGGAAGGATGGGTATTTTGCTCTCTAAGCCTGTGTAACAGAGCTGGTTGCCAAGCAGCTTCTGAATACTCCTGACACTTTCACCCCAAAAGTGCTGCAATTCTTTGTCGCTGGACAACAATGATCAGTCCTGACCTACCCAAGTGAAGGCAGTTGCCCTGTGGAATAATTTTCCTCTTTGAATGTACACTTGACCCTGCAGGATGACATGGCTTTAACCAAGTACTGAATACTTGCTGAATGAGATGCTCCATGCAGCTGTGTGTTGGAGATTCTAGAACACATTTATAAAGATATGAGATGACCTTTACATAAAAGGCAGGGAGAGAAGCGAGAGAGAATATGCCAGGGGAAACTAACCAGACAGTTTTTATTTTTCAGTCTTTTATTAAATCCACCAGGTTATACTCTGGATAGGAAGACAGTGCAATGCTGGGGAGAGTTACAGAAGTGAGCTTTACTGGGGGGGCGGGTACAACAGGGACAAGCTTGAGGTTAGCTGATCAGACCCTGATTGGTTGTTGGATGGAGGATTTCCAGTTAAGGGCATGGGAGCATGCTTTCTGATGGGTCCTGGTGCAAAGCTGTGAATGCAGAAGACAAACCATTAGGCTTGACTTCCCAGGAATGATGTGCCCTTTGGAGGAATTGACACTTGTCACCTTGTAGGGAAGTTGTTAGTAGACTGAGACAAAATGGTGTCATCAATGTTAAGCTCTATCAGGAGGGAGACTTGTAGAGAAGAGCCAGTGCCTCTGCAGGTGGGTCAGCTATTTCTCTGGTCTCTCATGCTGCATCAAGAGCTGAGGAGAACAGCCTATGGAGGGTTCAGGGTCTTCCTCTGCTCTTTGCTCTGTGGCGCAGCGTGGCTATCGATGTTCTCTTTGAAGAATCTACTTCCTCCAACCTTTCTTCTTTGTGCCCTCCTCTTTTATTGTTTCTGCCTCTCCAGTGAAAGGAAGGAAGGAACCCTCCTCCCTGCCTTGGCTGGGAATCTGGTTTCAGTTGTCCTTTGTTCTGCTTGAGAAGTTCCAAAGTCTGTCTGTCTAATTTTAGCCAGGATGACAGGTATTCAGAGGGAGTTGACTCTCTGGCTGCCTGCTTGCTGTGGAACTGAGGAGGCTGTCAGAGCCCCAAGCTGAGCAGTCCCACAGGATAGCTTTGGAGCTTACAGGCTCTGATCTCCTCTGTTCTTTGTGTGCTCCTCTTCCATCTGGATTATAGACACTTTCTGCTGGGGACACTAGAGTGGTAGGTGCTTTGGGTATTTGGCCAAGCTGGGGCCACTTCGGTGAGCTCTTTCTGGGCACGTTCCTGGCCACCAGGACTCTCTCGCCACTTCAGAGACACAAGAGCCAAATGGAGAAATCAGACCCCCCTCCAGACATTAATAGATAAAAATGGGGAGCAAGGAGTGAAAGAAGGGCAAAGAGATGATTGGAAAGAAAGAAGATCCCTATGTACTACCAAGATCCAATGGAGAAAAGGAGATGCTGAGGACTGTTTCAATGCAGAGAAATCTGCAGCTCAACTCATAACATCTGCAGCAGCCCCTCCCATCTCACAGATGCTGATGGGAGTGCTAATTAGAACATTCAAATATGTGGGCCTATGTGCGATATTCTCAGTCAAATCACCATAGTGACTTAGACAATAGTATGCTAAAATTTCTAAAGTCTCCATTCGATGCTAGATCAGAAGACAGTTATGCTAGGTTCTTGTCTGCAAGCATAGCAGGGGTGTCGGGTTGACTGTCTCACATGGGGTGGGTTTCAAGTTGGGGCAGTCATTGGTTGGCTGTTCCCCCAGTATCTGCTCCATTTTTGTCCCTGAGCATCTTGTAAACAAGACAAATTTTGGGTTGAAGGTTGGGTGGATGTCCCCTTTCTTCTTCTGAAAGTCCTGTCTGGCTACAGGAGGTGACCACTTCAGTCTCTGTTATCTCCCTCTGGTAGTATCTCAGCTAGGGTTACCCTTTTAGACTCCCTGTATCCTCTGCTGTCCCAGGCATCCAGCTACTCACCAGAGATGCCCCCCTTTCCATTTATGCTCCCAATCCTCTTTCACCCCCCCACACCTGTCATCCCCATTCCCCTCCTCTCCTCCTCTCTTATCCAGATCTCTCTCTTCATCTACCTCAGAAGATTATATAGTTTCCCCTTCTGAGTGAGATTCTCCCACTCTCCCTTGAGACCTTTTTACTTTGGCTCTGTGGATTGTAATATGGTTGTCCTGCACTTTATGGCTACTGTGCACTTATAAGTGAGTACATACCACACATGTCTATCTGGCTTTGGGTCACCTCACTCAGGATGATATTCTCAAGTTCCATTCATTTGCCTGAAAAATTCATAATGTCTTTGTTTTTAATAGCTGAATAGTATTCAATTGTGTAAATGTATCACATTTTTTTTATCCATTCTTTAGTTGAGGGACATCTAGGCTATTTCCAGTTTTTGGCCATTATGAATAAAGCTGCTATGAACATAGCTGAGCAAGTGTCTCTTTTTTAAGTAAAAAAAATTTATTTACTTAGAAACATTCAGAATGCCAACAAAACAGCCACATTTTTTGCAATTACAGAGTCATATTCAGTTAATAGAACAGCAATTATCTTCATATAAGCTGCATCAGAGACAACTGAAGATAAAAAAAGAAAAAAAAATAAAACCCAAAGATAAAACCAAAAGAAAATCAAAAGAAAAACAAAACTACTGTTCCCATATATAACTAATTTGGGCTGTGCACCAACACGAATCTGCTTTAAATTTCCATGCCATTTTACAACCCCCAGAGTGTACCAGGCAAGGTTAGTGGCTATTGAAAATACCACCAGGACAGGGCTCTGTAAAGACACATTCGGTAGTGTGTTAACTATACAAAAAAGGACACTGCACAGTTTAAAAACAAGTCTTACACATCCCTACATTTCATTTTTTTAAAGGAATGAGTTGTGTACAGGGGGTTAAATGCTTTATAGACAAGAAAAAACTGTGCTAGAACCAACTTATTCATCATCATCATCATCATCATCTTCCTTTTCTTCCTCCTCTTCCTCATCCTCTTCATCTTCCTCCTTATCTTCCTTCTTTTTCTTGCTCTTTTCAGCCTTGACCACCCCCTTCTTTTGCTGCATCAGGTTTTCCTTTAGCTTTGTAGGCAGCAATATTCTTCTCTTACTTCTCCTTCAGCTTGTACCAGCCTTCTTCTCATAGGGGCTTGTCATCCGCTGCAGAGTTGTTCTACATTTCTCCTAGTTTCTTTGCAATATCACCAATGGATATCCCAGGATGCTCACTTTCTATTTTGGTGTGGTACTCAGAACAGAGCAAGAAGGCTGAAGGAGGCCTCTTGGGTGCATTGGGGTCCTTGAACTTCTTTTTGTATCCCTTTTGGGCGAATTTAAGTTCTCATTTCTCTTTCATAATGAGCCTTGACAACC
The DNA here is from genome assembly GCA_036184795.1 of Tokudaia tokunoshimensis. Classification (NCBI taxonomy): domain Eukaryota; kingdom Metazoa; phylum Chordata; class Mammalia; order Rodentia; family Muridae; genus Tokudaia; species Tokudaia tokunoshimensis. The sequence continues at coordinate 30,557,832 of BTHU01000001.1, read as the reverse complement.
TTTGCCATATCTTCAAATTTTCCCTTTTCTTTAGTAGTCTTCCACCTCTCTGAGCACTTCTTGGAGAACTCTGAGAAGTTGATAGAAGCATCCTGGCAGGTTTGCACAAAGAATGCATCTGAAGATATTTTGCCTCTCAGCTTCTTAGGATCTCCTTTGCCCATGTTTAGTTGATTTTCCTTCACGAGGCATAGAATCACCCAGTGCCATCTGACTCTTGCTTGCCCTGGTGCTGTCTCTATGGAGTTCAATGTACTGCAATGACTGTGAGCAAGTGTCTTTGTAGGATGGTGGAACATCTTTTGGGTGTGTGCCAGGGATGGTATAGCTGGCTCTTAAGGTAGAACTATTCCCAGTTTTCTTAGAAACTTGATTTCCAAAGTGGTTGTGCAAGTTTGTACTCCCACCAGCAATGTAGAGCATTCCCCTTGCCAGCATGTGCTATCATTTAAGTTTTTGACCTTAGCCATTCTGACTGGTATAAGATAAAATCTCAGGGTCCTTTTAATTTGCATTTTCCTGATGACTGAGGATGCTGAACATTTCTTTAAGTGCTTTTCAGCCATTTGAGATTCATATGCTGAGAATTCTCTCTGTAGCTTTGTACTCCATTTTTAATTGGATTATTTGGATTGTTGGTATCCATCAAGCCTTCATAGGATGGAGAACCTCTCCTCCCACCGATGCCCGACAAGGCATTCCTCCACCACACTGGTGGCTGGAACCATGTGTACCTCTTGGTTGATGGCTTAGTCCCTGGGAGCCCTGGGGGGGGCATCTGGTTGGCCAACATCATTGTTCTTCCCATGGGGCTGCAAACCCCTTCAGCTCCTCCAGTCATTCCTCCCTAATTTATTTTTAAAATTAATTAATTAATTAATTAGCTTTACATTCCGATTGCTGTCTTCCTCCTGATCCCCCCTTACACATTTCTCCTTCCACCCTCCCCTTCTCCTCTGAGAGGGTGGAGGCCTCCTCTGGGCATTCCCCTACCCTGGCACATCAAGTCTCTACAGGGCTAGGTGCATCCTCTCTTACTGAGGACAGACAAGGCAAGCCCAGTTAGGGGAACCTGTTCCATAGACAGGCAACAGCTTCAGGGATAGCCCCTGCTCTAGTTGTTAGGGGACCCACATGAAGACCAAGTCTGCACATCTGTTACATATGTGCAGGGGTCTTAGGTCCAGTTCGAGTATGCTCTTTTTTTTTCTGTTTTTGAGTATGCTCTTTGGTTGGTGGTTCAGTCTCTGAGAGCCCCCAAGAGACCAGGTTACTTGATTCTGTTGATCTTCCTGTGGAGTTCCTATCCCCCTCAGGGCGCTTAATTCTTTCCCCAACTCTTCCATAAGAGTCCCTGAACTCCATTCATTGTTTGGCTGTGGGTTTCTGCATCTATTTCAGTCAGCTGCTGAGTGAAGCCTTCCAGATGACAGTGATGCTAGGCTCCTGTTTACAAGCATAACAAAATATCATTAATGGTGTAAGGGATTGATGCTTGTCCATGGGATGGATCTCCAGTTGGGCTAGTCATTGATTGGCCATTCCCTTTATAAATTCTGGGTTGAAGGTTTTGTGGGTGGATTCCACTGGGAGTCCTGACTGGTTACAGAAGGTGGCTACTTCAGGCTCCATTTCCTCCAGTCTTAGGAGTCTCAGCCAGAGTCAGTCCCATAGACTCCCTGGGACCTTGCCCCATCCCAGTGCCAAGGAGCAGCCTCGGCTTGGGATTGGATCCTAAGGAAGGTGTTTGGGAGCAGTGGAAGAAACAACTCAAAGTCAATGATGAGCTGCAAGCTGTAGAGTTAGCTCTCTAGGCATCTCAGAAAACCTGCTAGAAAGATTCTTAAAAAAGCTATGTTAGCTCTCTGGATAGCTCTTGGGTTTTCTTTTCTTTTCTTTCTTTCTTTCTTTCTTTCTTTTGAGGATTATAAACTTCTGGATTATTTATTTTACATTCTATTGCTACTAAATCTCTTAGCATGAATATGGGTTTTCTGATGAAAGTCAGAAAACCTGCTAGACAAAAATTTTGAAATAGCTTTCTAGATAGCTCAGCTCTTGAAGATCAAAGACCAGTCTTTTATTTACCAAGCAATTCAGTCATTTTCCCCAGGTTTCCTTTTGATTACCTCATGAATCAGAATTTTATGACCTTAACCCCTTAGAAAAAAACAGCAAGTACATTTTTTTAACATAAAAAATGAACTTGGAGATCTGCCTGCCTTTGTAAACACAAACAATAAGCTTAGCTTCGTGGAATCCTGCCCTAATATCACCACTCCCTTGCTTCATGGTGCCTCTTTTATTACTTGAACCATGAGCCTTGTGTGTTTTTTTAAACTATTCCTTTCCCTTTTACTGACTCAGGAGCAGCTACTTCTGTTCTTTTGGGTTTGTGAAACCCCACATACAATTCATATTGCATCCTTATATTTGCAGAGTTGAGAAATTCTGTTTATGTATTTTTGAACTCATGTTTTCAGAGTTCTTTCTCACAGCCTTAAGGGTATCCTGAAGGTCACAGCACTGCCATTTTGCTGAGGAACATTAGACATATCCTCACCTCTTGGAATTGTGGTGCATTCTGATTATTGTGTCATTATCTTTTGCAGAGAGAATATTCAAGGTTGAGAGAATCCAAGGAAGAGAGAATATCAAGGTTCCCTGTTAACTTTGGCAAGGAGAACGTTCTCTGAAGGAGGAACATAAAGTAAAATATATACATTATTATACTAGCAAGCCTTACAGCTACAGCAACCATTTGCACTTGAGCAGCTATTTCACTCCTTCCCCTCTGCAGCTGGACCCAGCATCCCAGCTCCTTGGCAATTCCTAGAGATGCCCCACTTCCCCACCAATGATTTCTGTTCTCTCTTCTTTGCTTTTCATACACAATACCTCCATCCTGTTACCCTCTCTACTTCCCACCAAGTTCTTTTAACATATCTGCTAGCAAGACATGAATACAAATATTCATTGTAGTCTAGTCAATGAATCTTAACTGTTTATTTTCATATTTTCTTTCTGACCTCTGAGGATAACCTCTATCTAGTATGATAACACAAATTGGGGAATATGACAAGACAAATTTTCTAAATATGAGTAGACAATGATAACTTTAAGTTTATTTTATTTTGAAAACTTATTCTTTATACATTAGTTTCACGTGTCATGTTTTGAGAAAACAACCACAGAAAATATCTTTTATGTTCAAATGTTCTTACTTATTTTATGAAACTTGCAATGAAACTGAGACACAAAAATGTATCTCTAAATTTTTTTTTATTTGCTAAGTTTTTTTTTATTTACATTCCAAATCATTTCCCCTTTCCCGTTTCCTACCTCCCCGAAAGTCCCATAAGCCCCCTTCCCTCCCTCTTTTCTCCATTCAATCCCCTCTCGTTTCTCTGTCCTGGCGTTCCCCTAAATCCAGTCTTTCCAAGACCAGGGGTCTCTCCTTCCATCTTCTTAGAAATCTATTGATATGCGAATTGTGTCTAGGGTATTCCTAGATTCTGGGTTAATATCCCCTTATCAGTGACTGCATACCATGTGTGTTCTTTTGTGATTGGGTTACCTCACTAAGGATGATATTTTCAAGTTCTGACCATTTGCCTAGGAATTTTGTGAATTCATTGTTTTTAATTGCAGAGTAGTATTCCATTGTGTAGATATACCACATCTTCTGAATCCATTCCTCCGTTGAGGGACATCTGGGTTCTTTCCAGCTTCTGGCTATTATAAATAAGACTGCTATGAACATAGTGGAGCATGTGTCCTTATTGCATGCAGGTAGAGCCTCTGGGTATATGCCCAGGAGTGGTATAGCCGGATCCTCCGGGAGTGTCATGCCCAGTTTTCTGAGGAACCGCCAGACTGCTTTCCTGAGTGGTTGTACCAGCTTGCAATTCCACCAGCAGTGGAGGAGTGTTCCTCTTTCTCCACATCCTCACCAACAACTGCTGTCTCCTGTGTTTTTGATCTTAGCCATCCTGACTGGTGTGAGATGGAATCTCAGGGTTGTTTTGATTTGCATTTCCCTAATGACTAAGGATGATGAACATCTCTTTAGGTGCTTCTCAGCCATTAGATATTCTTCAGGTGAGAACTCTTTGTTTAGCTCTGTACCCCATTTTTTAATAGGGTTACTTGCCTCTCTGGAGTTTAACTTCTTGAGTTCTTTGTATATATTGGATATTAGCCCTCTGTCGGATGTAAGGTTGGTAAAGATCATTTCCCAGTTAGTTGGTTGCCGCTTTGTCTTTTTGACAGTGTCTTTTGCCTTGTGAAAACTTTGTAATTTAATGAGGTCCCATTTGTCAATTCTTGATCTTAGAGCATAAGCTATTGGAGTTCTATTCAGGAAATTCTCCCCTGTGCCCATATGTTCAAGGTTCTTCCCTAGTTTCCTTTCTATTAATTTCAGTGTGTCTGGTTATATGTGGAGATCCTTGATCCACTTGGAATTGAGCTTAGTGCAAGGAGATAAGAATGGGTCAATTTGCATTCTTCTGCATGTTGACCTCCAGTTGAGCCAGCACCATTTGTTGAAAAGGCTATCTTTTTTCCACTGGATGGTTTTAGCTCCTTTGTCAAAGATCAAGTGACCATAGGAGTGTGGATTCATTTCTGGGTCTTCAATTCTGTTCCATTGATCTACATGCCTGTCACTATACCAGTACCATGCAGTTTTTAACACTATTGCTCTTTAGAACAGCTTGAGGTCCGGGATACTGATTCCCCCAGAGGTTCTTTTACTCTTGAGAATAGTTTTAGCTATTCTGGGTTTTCTGTTATTCCAGATGAATTTTTGAATTGCTCTTTCTAACTCTATGAAGAATTGAGTTGGGATTTTGATGGGGATTGCATTGAATCTGTATATTACTTTTGGTAAGATGCTCATTTTTACTATATTAATCCTGCCAATCCATGAGCATGGCAGATTTTTCCATCTTCTGAGGTCTTCTTCAATTTCGCTCTTCAGAGACTTGAAGTTCTTGTCATACAGATCTCTCACTTGTTTGGTTAGAGTCACGCCAAGATACTTTATATGGTTTGTGGCTATCGTGAAGGGTATCATTTCTCTTACTTCTTTCACAGCCTGCTTATCCTTTGATTATAGGAAGGCTACTGACTTGCTTGAGTTGATTTTATATCCGGCCACTTTGCTGAAGTCGTTTATCAGCTGTAGGAATTCTCTGGTGGAGTTCTTTGGGTCGCTTAAGTATACTATCATATCGTCTGCAAATAGTGATAGTTTGACTTCTTCCTTTCCAATTTGTATCCCTTTGACCTCTTTTTGTTGTCTAATTGCTCTAGCTAGAACTTCAAGTACTATATTGAAAAGATATGGAGAGAGAGGGCAGCCTTGTCTAGTCCCTGATTTTAGTGGGATTGCTTCAAGTTTCTCTCCATTTAGATTGATGCTGGCTACAGGTTTGCTGTAAATTGCTTTTACTATGTTTAGATGTGGGCCTTGAATTCTTGATCTTTCCAAGACCTTTAGCATGAAAGGATGCTGAATTTTGTCAAATGCTTTCTCAGCATCTAATGAGATGACCATGTGGTTTTTTTCTTTGAGATTGTTTATATAGTGGATTACATTGATGGATTTCTTTATATTGAACCATCCCTGCATCCTTGGGATGAAGCCTACTTGATCGTAGTGAATGATCGTTTTGATGTGTTCTTGGATTCGGTTGGCAAGAATTTTATTCAGTATTTTTGCATCGATATTCATAAGAGAGATTGGCCTGAGATTTTCTTTCTTTGTCGGATCTTTGTGTGCTTTTGGTATTAGTGTAATTGTGGCTTCATAGAACGAGTTGGGTAGTGTTCCTTCTGTTTCTATTTTGTGGAACAGTTTGAAGAGTATTGGTGTTAGGTCTTCTTTGAAGGTCTGATAGAATTCTGCACTAAAACCATCTGGACCTGTGCTTTTTTTGGTTGGAAGACTTCCAATGACAACTTCTATTTCTTCAGGGCTTATAGGACGGTTTAGATGGTCTATTTGATCCTGATTTAATATTGGTATTTGGTATCTGTCAAGGAAATTGTCCATTTCCTCAAGATTTTCTAGTTGTGTTGAATACAGGTTTTTGTAGTAGGATCTGAAGATTTTTTGAATTTCCTCAGTTTCTGTTTTTATCTCTCCCTTTTCGTTTCTGATTTTATTAATTTGGATACTATCTCTGTGCCCTCTGGTTAGTCTGGCTAAGGGCTTATCTATCTTGTTGATTTTCTCAAAGAACCAACTCCTCGTTGTGTTGATTCTTTGTATGGTTTTATTTGTTTCTACTTGATTGATTTCAGCCCTGTGTTTGATGATTTCCTGCCTTCTACTCCTCTTAGGTGTATTTGCTTCTTTATGTTCCAGGGCTTTCAGGTGTGCCATTAAGCTGTTAGTGTATGCTGTCTCCCGTTTCTTTTTGGCGGCACTCAGGGCTATGAATTTTCCTCTTAGCACTGCTTTCATTGTGTCCCATAAATTAGGGTATGTTGTGCCTTCATTTTCATTAACTTTCAAAAAGTCTTTGATTTCTTTCTTTATTTCCACCTTGACCAAGTTATCATTGAGTAGAGCATTGTTCAGCCTCCATGTGTACGTGGGTTTTCTTTTGTTTTTGTTGCCATTGAAGACCACCCTTATTCCATAGTGATCTGATAGGAGGCACGGGATTAGTTCTGTCTTCTTATATCTGTTGAGGTCTGATTTGTGACCAATTATATGGTCAATTTTGGAGAAGGTACCATGAGGTGCTGAGAAGAAGGTGTATTCTTTAGCTCTAGGATGAAATGTTCTATATATATCTGTTAGTTCCATTTGGTCCAAGGCTTCAATTAGATTCACTGTGTCCCTGTTTAGTTTCTGCTTTCCTGAACGATCCATTTCAGAGAGCCGGGTGCTGTTTAGTTTCTGCTTTCCTGAACGATCCATTTCAGAGAGCAGGGTGTTGAAGTCACCCACTATTATTGTGTGCGGTGCAATGTGTGCTTTGAGTTTTAGTAAAGTTTCTTTTACGAATGAGGGTGCCCTTGCATTTGGAGCATAGATATTCAGAATTGAGAGTTCTTGATGGCGGATTTTTCCCTTGATCAGTATGTAGTGTCCTTCTGTGTTTTTTTTGATGACTTTAGGTTGAAAATCAATTTTATCTGATATTAGGATGGCTACTCCACCTCATTTCTTGGGGCCACTTGCTTGTAAAATTGTTTTCCAGCCTTTTACTCTGAGGTAGTGTTTGTCTTTGACACTGAGGTGCGTTTCCTGCATGCAGCAAAATGCTGGGTCCTGTTTACGTATCCAGTCTGCTAGTCTATGTCTTTTAATTGGGGAATTGAGACCATTGATATTAAGAGAGATTAAGGCATAGTGATTATTGCCATCTGCCATTCTTGACGCTATCTTTATGTTTGAGTGGTTATCTACTTTTGGGTTTGATTCAAGAAGGTTATTATCTCATTTTTTCCAGGGTGTTGTTTCTCTTGTATTGGAGGTTTCCACCTATTATCCGTTGCAGGGCTGGATTTGTGGAAAGATATTGTGAAAATTTGGTTTTATCATGGAATATCTTGGTCTCTCCATCTATGGTGATTGAGAGTTTTGCTGGGTCTAGTAGTCTAGGCTGGCATTTGTGCTCTCTTAGTGTTTGCATGAGATCTGCCCAGGATCTTCTGGCTTTCATAGTCTCTGGTGAGAAGTCTGATGTGATTCGGATAGGTCTTCCTTTGTATGTTACTTGGCCCTTTTCTCTCACTGCTTTTAATATTCTTTCTTTGTTTAGAACATTCGGTGTTTTGATTATTATGTGACGGGAGGTATTTCTGTTCTGGTCCAGTCTGTTTGGAGTTCTGTAGGCTTCTTGTATGTTCATCGGCATCTCTCTCTTTAGGTTAGGGAAGTTTTCCTCCATAATTTTGTTGAAGATGTTTACTGGCCCTTTAAGTTGCAAATCTTCACTCTCATCTATACCTATAATCCTTAGGTTTGGTCTTCTCATTGTGTCCTGGATTTCCTGGATGTTTTGGGTTACACGTTTTTTGCATTTTGCATTTTCTTTGACTGTTGAGTTGATGCTTTCTATGGAATCTTCAGCACCTGAGATTCTTTCTTCTATCTCTTGTATTCTATTGTTGATGTTTGCATCTATGACTCCTGATTTCTTCCCAAAGTTTTCTATCTCCAAAGTTGTCTCCCTTTGTGATTTCTTAGTTGTTTCTACTTCCTTCTTTAGTTCCTGGATGGATATGCTGAGATCCTTCACTTGTTTGTTTGTATTTTCCTGTATTTCTTTAAGGTATTTTTGCATTACCTTTTTCAGGATTTCTGCCTGTTGACCCACGTTCTCCTGCATTTCTCTGAGCGATTTTTGTGTTTCCTCCTCATGGCAATCCATCTGTTGATCCATCATCTCCTGCATTTCTTTAAGCAGTTCTCGTGTTTCCTTTGTAAGGGCATCTAACTGTTGATTCATTTCTTTCTTTTTTTATTATTTATTTTATTTTTTTTAATTTACATTCCAAATCATTTCCCCTTTCCCGTTTCCTCCCTCCCCGAAAGTCCCATAAGCCCCCTTCCCTCCCTCTTTTCTCCATTCAACCCCCTCTCGTTTCTCTGTCCTGGCATTCCCCTACATCCAGTTTTTCCAGGACCAGGGGTCTCTCCTTCCATCTTCTTAGAAATCTATTGATATGCGGATTGTGTCTAGGGTATTCCGAGATTCTGGGTTAATATCCCCTTATCAGTGACTGCATACCATGTGTGTTCTTTTGTGATTGGGTTACCTCACTAAGGATGATATTTTCAAGTTTTGACCATTTGCCTAGGAATTTCGTGAATTCATTGTTTTTAATTGCAAAGTAGTATTCCATTGTGTAGATATACCACATCTTCTGAATCCATTCCTCCGTTGAGGGACATCTGGGTTCTTTCCATCTTCTGGCTATTATAAATAAAGCTGCTATGAACATAGTGGAGCATGTGTCCTTATTGCATGCAGGTAAAGCCTCTGGGTATATGCCCAGGAGTGGTATAGCCAGATTCAGTTCTTTAACCAATTTTTGTGTTGCCTCCTTATGGGTATCCGTCTGTTGACCCATATTCTTCTGCATTTCTTTATGCAATTTTTATGATTCCTTTGTGAGTGCATCTACCCGTTGATTCATCTCGTTAAAGCGATTTTTTTTTGTTGTCTCCTTGTGCGCCTCCATCTTTTGATCCATGTTCTCCTGCATTTCTCTAAGCGATTTTTGTGTTTCCTTTGTAAGGGCTTCTAACCCTTGATTCATGGTCTCCTGTAATTCTTTATTAGATTTATTTGTGTCCTTCTTGTGATCCTCTAATAGCATCATGAGAAGTGATTTTAAATCCTGATCTTGTCTTTCAGGTGTGGTGGGGTATCCAGGACTTGCTGCTGTCGGAGAGTTGGGTTCGGATGGTGCCATATTACTTTGATTTCTGTTAGTAACGTTCCTACGTTTGCCTTTTGCCATCTGATTTCCTCTGATGTTAGTTGGTCCTGCTGTCACTGGCTGTTGGTTGGACCTCCTGTGAGCCTGCAAAGCTATTTCTGACCCCCCTGGTTTACCAGGATTCCCCTGGCACATATTTCTGGGGCCTGCCCTGCTCCTGAGTGACTTTGGAGCCCTGATGTGCCTTGCCCCAAGTGATGTTATATTGGGGAGTCCTTGCACATCCAAAGGCTCAGTGTAGTGGATTCCTGGAGCAGAGGTCGCCAAAGGGAGGCTGGTAGGCTCCTGCCCTGTGCAGGGGTTTGTGATCTCTCCTAGAGTGGGGGGGGGCGAGGGGGCGTCCCTCTGCCAGGCAGAAGTCCCACAGCAGAGCTAGCACGCTGGTTACTGCAGATCTGCCCAGCTCTTGGGAGCCACATACACACAATCTGCCCGAGACCCAAGCAATATTATGCCTGTCTGTCTTAGAGCCTGGCAGTCCCAACTTCCCGTCCACTGGAGCAAAGATGGCGGAGTACACTCTGCACTCTCTCTGTGGCGCTGCTCACCCTGCAGAGGCGATGGCCTGCAGATCTGGCACCCAGACGACCACAGTGCTGTCCCGTTCTTGGGCGTAGGCGGAAGCCCCAACAGGCCGTGTCCCAAGTGATGTTATATGGGGGAGAGCCTGGGTATCTGTCTCTTCAGTGCAGTCTACTGGAACAGAGGTCGCGGAAGGGAAGCTGGTAGGCTCCCTCCCAGTGCGGGGTCCCTCTGCCAGGCAGAAGTCCCACAGCAGAGCTGGCGTGCTGGTTACTGCAGATCTGCCCAGCACATGGGAGCCGCATACACACAAGTCGCCCGAGACCCAAGCGATATTATGCCTGTCTGTCTCAGAGCCTGGCCGTCCCAACTTCATACCTCTGTATTTTGATCTACATTGTCAATAATCAAAGCAGAATTCACATGAGGCAATAAACATGTTTGTGTGTGTATGTATTCTTTGTAACGATTATTAAGATGTTTATGTCAATAGATATTGGTTGTTTTTGTGCTGCTCTAAACCTTATCCTCTCCTCTAGAATGAAGCCCTTCACCCAACTGGAGGGCAACAGTGAGTTGAAGAAGAGGCTTCTTTTCTATAGTTCCCCCCTTTTTTTTTCCAAATTGGTAAATATGTTCCTTTATTGGGTGTACTTTTTAAAATTTTTTCCTTTCTTTTATTATTGAATATAATCTTCATTTACATTTCAAATGCTAAAACCTTTTCCAGATTTCCCCTCCCTGAAACCCCCCAACCCCTCCTCCCACCCCCTGCCTCCATGTATATGCCCCTCCACCTGACCTACCTCCCCCACCCCACCTTGATTTCCCTTTCTTGGGGCATCTATTGAGTCTTCACAGGATCAAGGACCACTCTTCCCACTGATGCCTGACAAGTCAGTCCTCTCCCACATTTTTGGCTGGAACCATGTGTATCCCTTGGTTGATGGTTTATGCCCTGGGAGTCCTGGGGCATCTGGGTGGCTGACATCATTGTTCTTCCCATGGGGCTGTAAAACCCTTCAGCTCCTCTGAACTGCCCTCCAACTCCTCCGTTGGGACCCCACGCCCAGACCAATCGTTATCTGCTAGCATCTGCCTCTGTATCTGTCAGGTTCTGACAGGGCCTCTCTGGAGGCGACCATGACATGCTCCTTTTGGTATATACTTTTTGTCATCTATAATAGTGTCAGGGTTTGGTGACTGTTTATAGGATGAATCCTTAGGTATGGCAGTCTCTGTGTGGCCTTTTTCTTCAGTCTCTGCTCCACACTTTGTCTCCTTTATTGCTTCTGTATTTTGTTCCCTTTCTCAGAGGAACCAAAGCACCCCTGCTTCAGTCCTCCTTCTTCTTGAGCTTCCTGTAGTCTGTGAATTGTAACTTGTTTATTTTGAGCTTTTGGCTAACATCCACTTATCAGTGAGTGCATACCATGTGTGTTCTTTTGTGAATGGATTACCTCGCTCAGGATGATACTTTCTAGTTCTATCCATATAATTCCTAAGAATTTCATGAATTCATTGTTTTATTGTGTATATATATCACATTTTCTGTATCCATTCCTCTGTTGAAGGACATCTGGGTTCTTTCCAGCTTCTGACTATTATAAACAAGGCTGCTATGAACATAGTGGAGCAAGTGTCCTTATTGCATGTTGGAGCATCTTCTGGGTATATGCCCAGGAGTGGTATAGCTGGGTCCTCAGGTAGTACTATGTCCAGATGAATTTGAGAATTGCTCTTTCAATACCTATGAAGAATTGATTTGGGATTTTGATGGGGATTGCATTGAATCTGTAGATTGCTTTCGGCAAGATGGCCATTTTTATTATGTTAATCCTGCCAATTCATGAGCATGGGAGATCTTCCCATCTTTTGAGATCTTTGATTTCTTTCTTCAGAGGCTTGAAGTTCTTGTTATACAAATCTTTCACTTAACATATGTAATATTATTTGTGACTATTGTGAAGGGTGTCATTTCCCTAATATCTTTCTCATCTTTTTTATCCTTTGAGTAGTGGAAAGCTACTGATTTGTTTAATTATATATCCAGCCACTTTGCTGAAGTTGTTTATCAGCTTTAAGACTTCTCTGGTGGAAGTTTTGGGGTTGCTTAAGTATATGATCATATCATCTGCTAATAGTGATATTTTGACTTCTTCCTTTCCAACTTTAATACCTTTGACCTCCTTTTGTTGTTTGATTGCTCTGGCTAAGACTTCAAGTACACTATTGAATAGATAAGGAGCGAGTGGGCAGCCTTGTCTGGTTCCCGATTTTAGTGGGATTGCTTCAAGTTTCTCTCCTTTAAATTTGATGTCGGCTACCGATTTGCAGCATATTGCTTTTACTATGTTTAGGTATGGGCCTTGGATTCCCGATTTCTCCAAGACTTTTATCATGAAGCGATGCTGGATTTTGTCAAAAGCCTTTTCAACATCTAATGAAATGACCATGTGGTCTTTTTCCTTGGGTTTGTTTATGTAGTGGATTACATTGATGGATTTCCATATATTGAACCATCCCTGCATCCCTGGGATGAAGCCTACCTGATTGTGGTGAATTATAGTTTTGATGCATTCTTGAATTCGGATGGCCAGAATTTTGTTGAGTATTTTTGTATCGATATTCATGAGGGAGATTGGTCTGAAGTTCTCCTACCTTGTTTGGTCTTGGTTTGGTTTAGGTATAAGCGTTATTGTGGCTTCATAGAATGAGTTGTGTAGTGTTCCTTGAGTTTCTATTTTGTGGAATAGTTTGAAGAGTATCAGAGTATTGGTATTAGCTCTTCTTGGCTATTTTTTTTGTTTTTTGTTTTGTTTTTTTTGATGGGAGACTATTAACAATTGCTTCTATTTCCTCAGGACTTATGGGACTATTTAGATGGTTTATCTGATCCTGTTTTGACATTGGCACCTGGTATGTATCTGAAAGCTGTTCATTTCATCCAGATTTTCAAACTTTGTTGAGTATAAGCTCTTGTAGTAGGATCTGATGATTTTTTGAATTTCCACAGTTTCTGTTGTTATGTCTCCCTTTTCATTTCTGATTAATTATTAATTTGGGTAGTGTCTCTGTGCCCTCTGGTTGGTCTGGCTAAGGGTTTATCTATCTTGTTGATTTTCTCAAAGAACCAGCCCCTGGTTTTGTTGATTCTTTGTATTCTTTTTGTTTCTATTTGATTGATTTAGGCCCTGAGTTTGATTGTTTCCTTCTGTCTACTCCTCTTGGGTGTATTTGCTTCTTTTTGTTCTAGAGCTTTCAGGTTCACTGTCAAGCTGTTAGTGTAAGCTCTCTCCATTTTCTTTTTGGAGGCACTCAGAGCTATGAGCTTTCCGCTTAGCACTGCTTTCATTGTGTCCCATAAGTTTTGGTATGATGTGTCTTCATTTTCATTAAATTCCAAAAAGTCTTTAATTTCTTTATATCTTCCTTGACCAAGTTATCATTGAGAAAAGCATTGTTCAAAGTTCACATGCATGTGTGTTTTCCCTTGTTTTTGCTTGAACTTAAGACCAGCCTTAGGCTGTGGTGATCTGACAAGGTGCACGGAATAATTTCAATATTTCTGTATCTGTTGAGGCCTGTTTTGTGGTCAATTATATGGTCAGTTTTGGAGAAGCTACCATGAGGTGCTGAGAAGAAGGTATATTCTTTTGATTTAGGATGGAATGTTATATAAATATCTGTTAGATCCATTTGGTCCATAACTTCAATTAGTTTCAATGTGTCTCTGTTTGATTTCTGTTTCCGTGATTTGTCCATTGTTGACAGTGGCATGTTGAAGTCTCCCACTATTATTGTGTGGGGTGCAATGTGTGCTTTGAGCTTTAGTAGAGTTTCTTTTATGAATATGGGTGCCCTTGCGTTCGGAGCATAGATGTTCAGAATTGAGAGTTCGTCTTGATAGACTTTTCCTTTGACCAGTATGAAGTGTCCCTCCTTATCTTTTTTGACAACTTTTGGTTGCAAGTCAATTTTATCTGATATAAGAATGGCCACTCCAGCTTGTTTCTTGGGACCATTTGCTTGGAAAATTGTTTTCCAACCTTTGACTCTGAAGTAGTGACTGCCTTTGTCACTGAGGTGGGTTTCTTGTAAGCTGAAAATGTTGGGTCCTGTTTATGTATCCAGTCTGTTAGTCTATGTCTTTTTATTGGGCAATTGAGACCATTGATGTTAGGAGATATTAAGGAAAAGTGATTGTTGCTTACTGTTATCTTCTTTGTTAAAGGTGAAATTCTGTTTGTGTAGCTCTCTTCTTTTAGGTTTATTGAAAGAAGATTCCTTTATTGCTTTTTCTAGGGTGTTGTTTCCCGCCTTGTGTTGGTATTTTCCACCCATTATCCTTTGTTTTGCCAAACTGGAGGGCAACACTGAGTTGAAGAGGAGACTTGTTTTCTATAGCTCCTTTTTAAAATTAATTTATTTCATTTATATTCCTATCATAGCTTCTCCTCCCTCTTCTCCTTCCTGGCCCTCCCGCCCTCCCACCTTACCTCCTTGATATCCTCTTGTCCTTCATTTCTTTTCAGAAAAGACTCAGAAAAAGGGAGGCCTCTCATGGATATCAACCCACCTTGGCATATCAAGTTGCAGCAGACTTAGGTGCATGTTCTCCTATTGAGGCCAGGCAAGGCAGTCCAGTTAGGGGATAGGGATCCGAAGGCAGGCAACAGAGTTAGAGGCAGCCCTTGCTCTTGCTGTTAGGAGTCCCACATGAAGACCCAGCAGCATAACTCTTACACATGTGTCAAGGGCCTAGGTGCATCCATCCATGCTCTCTGTTGGGCTGTTTAGTCTCTGTGGGCTCCTATGGGCCCAGGTTAGTTGATTCTGTATGTTTCCTTGTGGTGTCCTTGACCTCTCTGGCTTCTTCTGTCTTTTACCCCCTTCATAGATTTCTCCAAGCATCATATAATGTTATGAAACTGATTTCACTCTGGATTTCATCCCCCTCAAGCTGTCAGTTTCTGCATCTGTTTCCTCCAGGTGCTGTTTTTTTTCCCTCAGGTTTTTAAAAGTATATTTTACAATGTGCTTATTTCTCAGAAAATATTGAACCAGAGGTATTGATCAGATATTACAGGAGCATGATGAGCAAGTCATAGTGCAGATTATCATTTAGGCTTTTTTTTTGGCTAAGGATAGAACTTTCTATGTGACTATGATACTATATCTAAGAGTTTCTTAATGTCATTCATTCTTGATTTGGAGTGTGATTAGCCCATGGGAAGATGATGAAAACACACAATTTTATCCTCGTCTCCTCCCGATGATCATTATTGATGAATATATCTGTACTTCCAGGCATTATTCTAACCATGTCATATATGGCAAGTCACATATCCCAACTTTTATGCAGTAGAACTATTTTATTTCCATTTCATTGATGTTTGACTGATGTGCAAATACATAAGAGTGACCTGTTCAATATTTACATATACGAGTTCAATCCATGCAATTTCACTCTGGATTTCATCCCCCTCCTTTTAAAAATACTTTTTTTCAGTCCTGAATATAAGTGTGGTTCTGAGTTTGGGTATGTAGACAAGATGAATGGTATCTGGAATTGCAGTCATAGTGAGATATGTGATATGGGTGCTAGCAGTAGAAATAGAGCACTCAGCAAATGCAGAATCTATTCTTAACTGCTGAGCCATCTCTTCAACTCTCAGATTTCATCTCTGCATTATTGCATTGTTTCATCTTCCTAGAGATAATTAGTACAGGTGGTTAAATCCATTACTTCATGCTTAGTAGCCAAGAGTCCTTACACTATTTTACTTGCCTTTTGTTTAATGAGATAAGTCACAATGACAGAGGTAACTTATAGTAGAAAACAGTTAATTTCAGGTCATGGTTCCAAAAGGTTAGAGTCCATAACCATTATGGTGGGGAATGTATCTGGCATGCAGCAGGCAAGCAAGCATGGTGCTAGTGGAGTACCTGGGAGTATACATCTGATTAGACCAACAGGCTGTCTTCAGTGTCACAGTCCTAAGTAAATGCCTGGGGTTGAGAGAATAGATGTGCTGGATTGCTTTTTGCCAATTTGATGCTATCTAGAGTCAACAGAGAGGAGGGAACCTCAATTGAGAAAACGCTTCTAAAAGATTAGACTGTACACAAACTTGTAGGGCATTTTCATAACTAGTGTTTTGATGTTGGAGGATCAAGCCCATTGTGGATGGGGTGGTGATCCTGGGTTCGATAAAAAAGCAGGCCGATCTTTTGTGATTGGGTTACCTCACTAAGGATGATATTTTCAAGTTCTGACCATTTGCCTAGGAATTTCGTGAATTCATTGTTTTTAATTGCAGAGTAGTATTCCATTGTGTAAATATACCACATCTTCTGAATCCATTCCTCCGGTCACACATGGTATGAAGTCACTGATAAGGGGATATTGACCCAGAATCTCAGAATACCCTAGACACAATCAGCATATCAATAGATTTCTAAAAAGATGGAAGGAGAGACCCCTGGTCCTGGAAAGACTGGATGTAGGGGAACGCCAGGACAGAGTAATGAGAGGGGGTTGAACGGAGAAAAGAGGGAGGGAAGGGGGCTTATGGGACTTTCGGGGAGGGAGGAAACGGGAAAGGGGAAGTGATTTGGAATGTAAATTAAAAAAATAAAATAAAATTAAATTAAAAAAAAAAAAAAAAGCAGGCCGAGCAAGCCATGGGAAGCAAGCCAGTAGTATACTGACAGGTTTTGTGTGTCAACTCAACACAAGCTAGAGTCATCAGAGAGGAAGGAGCCTCATCTGAAGAAATGCCTCCATGAGATTCAGCTGTTAGACATTTTTTCCAATCAGAGATCATTGTTGGTGATGCCATCCTTGGGCTGGTGATCCTAACTTCTGTAAAAAAGCAGGCCAAGCAAACCATTTGAAGCAAGCCAGTAAGCAGCACCCCTCCAATGGCATCAGCTCTTTTTTTTCCAGGATTCTACCTTGTTTGAATTCCTGTGCTGACTTCCTTTGGTGATGAACAGCAATGTAGAAATATAAACCAAATAAACTCTTCCCACTCCCACTTGCATTTTGGTCATGGTTTTGTAGCATCAATAGAAATCCAACAGAGACAGCCAGTAAGCCCTCTATGGCCTCTGTATCAGGTCTTCTCTATAGATTTCTGTCTGGTTTGAGTTCTTGTCTTGATTTACTTCGATGATGAACAGTGATTTGAAGAAGTGTAAGCCAAATAAGCTCTTTCCTCTCCAAGTGTTTCATCACAGTAATAGTAGGACAATAGATAATGTTTATTAAGGTTATTAAGAAGTACAGCTTATTATATACTATTTGAAGTAGAAAAAAAATGGGCCAAGGTCAGCAGAAAGCAAAAACAATGTCTGCAAGAGAACATGGGATACCTTAAACACAGTTGCTTTAGGACTGATAGCCACGGCATTTCATGAGGCAAAGCTGGTTTCCCAAGGATACAAACCTTAACTCCTTCAAGGTCTTGAGCCCAGTGCCAGACTGAACCTTGCCAATTCTGCCCATGGGCAAGGACATAGAACAAGAGTTCCCTTCATCCTTTGATCAGTTCCTCTGAGAAAAATCATGGATTTTCATGGCTTTCAAAATATACTTATCTAACCCACAAGTGTGAGGCATAGAGAAAGAGCTAACTGAAATGGCTTGGGCTTTTGAAACATTGAAGCCTACAATAAGCCACCCTGCTCTAACAAGGCCTTATCCTCTAATTCTTCCCAAACAGATCCACAAACTGGGGACCAATCATTATTAAAATCTTCATGTTCTACTCACTGGCCCTCATAGGGATTGGTAATATAATAATCCAAAATGTATTTAGTCCAACTTCAAAGGTTCCCATAATCTTTCAGTCTCAACACTGATTAAGAGTCCATTTTTTTTATGAAACTCAGTGCAATCTATTAGTTGTAACTCTATGTAAAATACAAAAATAGGGGCATAGTGATGAAATATTAGACTAAAGTAAGTCTGAAACCCAGAAGGATAAACTACAAATTCTGTAGCTTCATATCTAATGTCAAAAGGTAGATGGCTCAGTCCTTTCAACTTTGCTGCTTGCAGCATACTTCTCTCTCTTGGAAATATTCTATGCCCTGCATGAAGCTCTTCTTGGCAGATATCCCATGGCTCTGGCATTTCCACCATCTTGGGGTCTCCAATACAACCCAGGCTTCAGATTAACAGCTTTATGCAATGGACTCATAGGACCTTCTTGCAGGTACTCTCCCTGGCAGAATTCTGAGATCAGTGGGTTTCCTTAACCATGGAGCAAGATTCCACAGCCTCTTGACCACTGTATCCCTCTGGACTCTAAAGCCAGAGCCATGCAGTCCATGCTGTCTAGTTCTGCTTGGCATGGAACTTGGCCCTCTTTTGAATTACATTTACATAAGTTCTGATTTATTGATGTTTTTATTTGTCAAATAAGTTTTTTCTTTAAGTTTGGTGTTAGAAGAGCCCTTAGGTGTTTCCTGTTTTTATGTTGTAAACTTACCTATAGTCTTGCACCACAGCCTGGCTTTCATTTTTTTTTTAAACTTCACATCTCTTTGAGCAGAAGACCTGACTCTGATATTACATTTCCTGGGGCTCTTTTTCTTCTCAGCTTGCACATTATGTATTGTAGATCAGCATAAGAGTGACCACTATTTACTACATGATGGAATCAAATCTTGAAATTTCCTCTACCCATGAAATTAGTCTAAAACTTCAACTTGGCAACCAGCAGAATATTAAGGCAAGGGCAAAGTTAGCCACATTCTTTGCCTAAATAAAACAAGAATGGTCTCTAACCCAGTTGAATGAGGTGATTAATTTCAGTCATTTATTATTAAAACATTATTAAAGGAAATATTTGAATTTCAAAACTGGAGTGAGGAAAGTCACAAAATAAAGCTTAAAGTTACATTACAGCCATTGGTTTTGGCTATTTGCAATTTTCAGTCCAGAATGTCCCCCCATCTCCCACCACGGCAGTGCTGGTGACATCGTTCTAAAAAGAAGGATTGGCTGGGTAAACAGAAGGATTGTTATAGGGGTTTTTGTTTACCAGAAAAACAGATCTCCTAAGACAGAAACCTCCTCTAACCTTGCCCCGAAAGTCAACTATCTTGGGCAAGGGCTTAGTTCCTAGTTAATCCAGATTGTATTAACTCAGATCCCCAGTGTGCTGACTGTATATAAATCTGCTTGCTTTCCTACCATTCTGCTCTTCTTTCTGCCTGCTGAGAGATAGAGTTGGTGGTTTGATCTCCAATAGATCTTCCTACCCACAGAGTGATTTAGTTTGGCAGTTTCTCTGCACCATCACTTACAGGCAAGGCTTTCCGTTTCCTTTTTATTAGTCCCTCTCCCCCACTTCCCCTTTCTCATCACCATCCATTAAATAATGTTAGGTCATCCTCAGCTTCTGATACACATCACATTCCTTTTCATAGAGCATCAATTTAGGTGAAAAAAAACCTGTGGTTCCCAGACTAATTTTGACATTGAAAAAAGGATGAAGAAACTATTTTAAGTTCTATAAAAGGTTGAAAATACTGGATTTTATAACAGTTTCTTATTTTCAAGCTAATAATCATATAAGATAACATGATTCTGCAATTATTTTTCTCTTAGTTCCTATCCAGAGATTTTCTTCCTCTATAGAAAGAAAGAAAGAAAGAAAAAAAAAGAAGCAGATTTGTCCCTGCAAGTTATTTGAGTTGCTTTGGAAACAACTGTGGTCCCTGAGAATTTTTTTTTATAGGGAGTGACAACATCTCTCAATATAGTGATTATCAGTTATCAAAAGGGAGAAGTGAGGCAGAAAAATGAATTCCGTTTAACATCCTGGGGAAGGAATGAGTTTTAGATTATAAAAATCAGTTTTAGAAAGAGAAGAAGATAGTGGTCCTAAGGATGCATTTTTGAAAATTCGCTTAGCAAATTCAACAGGAGAGGCTGTTGAAAAGTCGTCATAGAAGCCACTTTTAAATGTCCAGCGGAAACAGTGTATATTCAAAGCTTTACTTAGACATTATACTCTATAAAATGCATAACAATATTAGTTTTTGAGAATCTGAGACACCCTGTAGAATATGAAATATTGTTTTCTTTCTTAAAACTATACATATCCTTATTTAAGAGTCGTTATGCAGCTATAATAATGAATTTCTGCATTTCAATGATAATTTACCCTTAACAAATATTCTAACACAAAGATGATCCCAAAGAAAGAGAAATTAACAGGTAGCTAGTTTAAGCATCCCACATAGAGCAAAATAGTGCCAGAATTCCAATGAAGTGAGTTGGAACAAACACTAACTCTACTGTGTTCAGAAGGATCCAGATGTAGCTTTGACAAAAGGAAGTGCTTATTATATTTCACCTGTCCCATCATGAGTGGAAAACTCTGTTCAAATGCATCTTCTCCAAGAGGAAAGCAGTTCTCTAGTGAGAGTGATGAGGATTCCTCTGCAAATATCTCGTTAGTAAATGATTTATATATTTTGCAGATTATATGAGCTAAACCATATGCAGGCTTGCATGCAGATACAGTAGAAAAACAATCAAAGGTAGTATATACATGCAGAAATGAGGCTTTGTAAGCTTTATTTATGAAGATGAAACTCAATTTTTAAATACTATTTGTGTTAAAACATCTTTTTGGATTTTTCAACATTTTGAAGATAAAGGTAATTGCAGAGGTAAAATGCAAAAAAAAAATTGCAATAAAGTAAATAAAGCCAAATTACCATGTACCTTTACTTATGCAGTGTCAGCAACTCTTTATAGATGTCATCATTCTCACTATGAACAAAGGTTCATAAGAAAACTGTTGTATGAAGAAGACAATTACGGTATTAAAAACTATTGTACTATAATTTTTTAAATAATTCTATTAGTGCCAATTAACTCAGTTACATGTGTGTTTGATATGCATTCATTGAATATCTACTGTGAGTTAAGAAATAGAATACCACCTTAATAATTGTTGGTGCATTACAATTATTTTTATGCTTTTATACTTTATGTTATAATAAGAAGTATGGGTTTGTGAACATTAAACAGCACACACATTTGTATACTGTTATATACCAGTATAATCACCAGTTAGGAAAACTGAATACATTTACTTATAAATATAGATTGGTTTCATGTTGAGTATGTACTCAATAAATGAAAAGGAAGGAATATTACACTAGAGAGAGGTCAGGAAGAAGAAGTTGTTAATCTTAGAGTGGGTGGGGGATATGGAAGAAGGTGGAGAGAAGTGACTCAAGGGAGAAAACAGAGGACAAAGTGACTGAATTGTATTTTGATTATTATATATGAAAATAGTCACAGTAAAATATGAATAAAGTAGCCTAAAAAGACCCCAAATTCAAATTATGTAAAAACGTGTACTATGAAACAAATGATACAGATAAGAACATGCAACCAGAGATTTTATTTTTGTTTTGTTTGTCCAGATAATTATAAGCTTTGCCATATCAAAGGAGAAAAATAATTCACTTTTCAATAGGAGAGCAGTTAAAGAATTTTGAGGTCACGTTTTAAGCTTCCACAGGCATGAATGCCCACTTGAGGTATAAATGTACCTTGTACGATTCATATTACTCTTTTTATTATCCAGCACGTTCTTTCAAAATAATTTATTAAATATTCACATCTGCTCATAATGTGTTTGAATCAAATCCCACCTCAATTATCTCCTTATCAATTCTCCTGCCCACCCCCATTTTTCCTCTCAACCTCATTCTTTCTCTTCTCCACCCTCCGTCCCCCTTTCTCTCTTCCTCCTTTCCCTCCCTCTATTCTTCCATCCTTATGTCTCCCATGAATTTAGTGCTGCTAATATGTACTTGAGTATGGGACTAACTACTGGAGCACAGGTAAACTCTCAGGGCTTGCATCCCTGAAGAAAACAGACTCTCTTTCCTAGGAGTTATCACTTGCCAGTAACTTCAAAATGTGGTGGAAATTTTGTGAAATATTCTCCAATCATACCACCATAATACCACCATTGGGATTTCATGAGGCTTGATCTTGTGAAATTCCTGTACATATAATACTAGCTGCTGTTGGTTCATGTGTACAGTTGTGCTATGTCTATTAAATACTTTTGTTCCCACTACAGACATCTCCCTCTGGATCTTGTAAGCTTCCTGTCCCATCTTACACAGTGATGACTGAGTCTTAAGCTTCTTTATGTAGGGCATAACTATTAATGCAGAGACCCACATTGGGTAATGTGCAAGTAGTAAGAGACCAAGCACGCTCAGCTCTAAATAGGACCCACAGCATGTTCTTGACCTCCCATTATTTTCTGAATGCTATAATGGATGTTGGGGTTGGTTTTATCTAAGGAGTAGTTAGAAGTGAGGAATTTAACTCATTACGAAAGAGATAACTTAAATACAAGATTATATAGTAATGACTGTGTATCCATATTAGGAAATATATTCCAACTTGAGAGAAGTACAAAATGTGAGATAATGCACTGAATTTGTTTTATCAAAGAAAGAAAAATGAACTATTTGAAATAGAAAATTAGTGTATTCATAAACATAGAAGTATTTCTGTTTCTTTTTACTTGTACAAAACAATATGTTTTTACTGTAAACAGGGAATATTTGGGACAATTTGAGGAGGATTTTATGATGGTGATTTGTCGTTTCTCTGCTGGCAGGTCCAGGTGAGAGAAGAGAAGCCGGTCCAGCCGGGTCTCCTAGGGCTGAGCGGGATGGTGAGTGTCCTCGCAGCTCGGATCTCCTGCCTATGGACAATAACCACCCCAAGCCTGGAGTCTATCAAAGCAGGAACTCATTTAATTGTATCAGTCTTTTGTTTAGGTGGGACTGAGAGAGGAGGTGGGGTTTTCTGCTGAGGTGAGGTGGATAGGGGACGGGGAAGGGTGACAGAGGGTATGGGGTGACTGACAGAGCCAATAAAGTTACTTTACCTCAGCAGTAGCTAGGCAAAGGCAGGCTTAAGCAGGTCCTGCTGAGTCACTCCCATAAGGAAGTGACCGATACAGGTCTCTAAACTCGAGCAAAGGCTTATACCCCCTCATTAGGCCTCAGCATCTGGCCAAACAGTGATGATGATGATGATGATGATGATGATTATTATATTCACCATCTTTAGAAGTTCGTATTAATCTTTTGGCAACGGGAAACCAACCACTATAGGTATGTATATATTTGCATCAGTTAAAATTAAAGAGTAAACCAGAGATACCAAAAGTGTCTCCAGTGCTGGTTGCTTTATATAATTGTGACAGAGACTTAGGAAGTGAATTTATGAAATCGAATGTGAAGTTGAAATCTGGAATGCACAAAATCCTCCTGCCTTTAGCCATGTTTCAACAGGACTTTAAAGGCCTTCTGTGGTGACTGGCTGCTGTAGCCCATGAGCATCCCTAATATCAGTTAAGCCAGTTCTAATGGATCCTAGACAGAATAGAATTCCAGGAAAGGCATTTCTCAGCCAAAATGATCTTATAATAACACACGTAACAATTCAACTCTGCACTTCTTGAAGACAGTGACAGTATATGCCAGATATTATTCAACCCAGAGTCTTAATTATTAATGCTTAATGGATATGATCTGTAGATAATTACAAAATACTAAAATATTGGATTGATTTTATTCATTAATTACATATATTCATAATATCCACTAAAGAACAGAGTGACCCACTTCTGGAATACCAAATAGTCATGAAATTTAAAAAGTATAGCCTATAACAGACCCACATCCATAAAGTAACTAATTTTCTTCATGTATATATCTGCAACTCCTCATTTTTAATTATTTTCTTCTATAGCCACATTCTCCGTACATGACTTACCCATGCTGAGTTGACTGGATCAAGTATGCAGCTTGATAGATGCTGGGACAAACTCATGGCTCTACCTAGATAACCCAAATCATTAATAAGACCCAGATGAGGATTATTATAAACAAAGATTGCATCATTATATGTAAAGCAGGAAAGTTATAGGACATGACACTTCCCTGATTTACAGAAAGAAAAAATACAAAGAAAATGTATCCAGTTTGAAACTGCTGAAGAGTAGCCAATGCTGAATTTTGAGAGACACAGAGACTATTGAGAAACATCTCACCATTTTAGTTACCTTTTACTTTAAAAAATTCTCCTTGGGATAGATTTCTTTTTTAGGCTTAGATGAACATTTTTTCCTAAGATATTTCCCCAATGTGAATCAGCTGGCTTGAATTGGCTTCTACTATAAATCTCCTAAATAATATATGTCTAATATGAGTCCCATAAGTAATTTATCCACATCTTAAATTCTGAAAATCAGCAAAATAGCAATGGCTGCAATTGGAAAGTCATTTTTCAAATTCTTTATACTGTAGTAGACAGCAAAACAGAACAATTGTGCAAAGTGCATTCCTAATACAACCTTAAAATGAGAAAATCATCATTACACCTATACAGAAAAGACAGGACAAATTGTCTACAGATTTGTAATATAGTAGTCATTAGAAAGGAATTCTAGTTCTGGAAGACCTGTACTTCAATGATTATGATTTTTGTAATTTGGACAATTTATCCCATAGATTTGTCACTCATCTCATTTATTTAATTTTATTTTTTTACAATATAAGTGATAATAATCTTTTAATATTCCCTTTTTAGATGATAGCCAGACTTGCATCATTAATTCCGTCTTCCCTGTTGATGTAGAGGGTGATGCTTCCACAGTGTTGTTTGGAAGGTTGTCCTGCTCAATAATAAGCACCCAAGTGAAGAAGCACCTTTAATTGTTACATCAATGAGTTGTGTATCTTACAAGGTGACTTTCAGGAAATAATGCTTTATAGATTCAGGTTTGTTAATGTTAATAAATCCTGAAACAATGCCATTTTTCCTTGAAATCTGGTATAGTGTATGTGATAGCAGAGACAGTAGGAATGTATCTTTTACTCTCTCTACCCTATATTAAACATTAAATTGATTTTAAGTTACTTATATAGCCACAAATAATATAAAATAGCTGGGCGTAACTCTAATCAAGCAAGTGAAAGACCTGTATGACAAGAACTTCAAGTCTCTGAAAAAAGAAATTGAAGAAGACATCTGAATATGGGAATATCTCTCATGCTCATGGATTGGTAGGATTAACACAGTGAAAATAGCTGTCTTACCAAAAACAATCTACAGATTCAATGCAATTCCCATCAAAATTCCAACACATTTTTTTTTTACAGACTTTGGAAGAGTAATTCTCACCTACATATGGAAAAACCAAAAAAAAAAAAAAAAAAAAAAAC
The DNA here is from genome assembly GCA_036184795.1 of Tokudaia tokunoshimensis. NCBI lineage: Eukaryota > Metazoa > Chordata > Mammalia > Rodentia > Muridae > Tokudaia > Tokudaia tokunoshimensis. Next base: position 30,532,542 of record BTHU01000001.1, on the reverse strand, counting down.
CAAACAAACAAACCCCCACAAACAAACAAACAAACAAAAACAAAAAACAAAAAACAAAAACCAGGATAGCTAAAATAATCCTGAACAATAAAAGAACTTCTGGAGGTATCACCATCCCTGATTTTAAGTTGTACTGCCCAGTAATAGTAATAAAACCTGCATGGTATTGGTGTAGAAACAGACAGGGTGATCAATGGAATTGAGCTCAGTCTTAGAAATTAACCCACATGTCTATGGTCACTTGATTTTTGACAAAGAAGCAAAAAACCATGTAATGAAAAAAAGAAAGCATCTTTAACAAATGGTGTTGGTCTAATGGATATCTGTATGTAGAAGAATACAAATAGATCCATATTTATCAACATGTACAAAACTCAAGGCCACGTGGGTCAAAGACCTCAACTGTGTATACTAAGTCTAATAGAAGAGAAAGTGGGAAATACCCTTGAATGCACTGGTACAGGAGACAGCTTTCTAAACAGAATACAAATTGCTGAGGCTCTAAAATCAACAAGTGATAAATGGGATCCCATGAAAATGAAAAAAATTATGTAAGGCAAAGAACACTGTCAATAGGACAAAGTGACAGCCTACAAATTGGGAAAAAATCTTCACTAACCCTATATCTGACAGAGGGCTAATACCCAAAATATGTAAAGAACTCAAGAAGCTATACAGCAAAAACCCAAATAACCAAATTAAAAAATTGGGTATAGAGCTAAACAGAGAATTCTCCACAGAGGAATCTCCAATGCCCAAGAAGCACTTAAAGAGATGTTCAAAGTCCTTAGTTTTTAGAAAAATGCAAATCAAAATGACTCTGAGATTTCCTCTTACATCCATCAGAATGACTAAGATCAAAAACTGAAGTGACAGGACATGCTAGGGAGGGTGCGTGTCAGAGGTCAGCTCCATGTTCTTGTTCTCTCTTGAAGGTAGTCGAGAGGAAAGAGCATCAGTGGGGGTAAGACCAAGTCTTGAGAGACGTTAGGGCTGCTTTTATTAAAATAATAAGGTTTGCCGATCTTGATTCTAAGTTGCTTTGCAGAGTCAATTAACCTTGACTCTTGGGGGCTCTCAGAGACTTAACTACTATCCAAGGAGGGTACACGGGCTGGACCTAGACCCACTGCACGTATGTAGCAGACCCACTTCAGGTGGGTCCCCAGCAACTGGAGCGGGGCTGTCCCTAAAGCTGTTGCCAGTCTATGGAATCCATTTTCTTGGTAGGGCTGGCTGCCTTGTCTAACTTCAGTGGGAGAGAGTGTACCTAGCCCTGCAGACTTGTGCCAGGGTGGAATGATATGAAGTGGGACCTCCACTCAGAGAAGGGGATGGACTGTGGGAGAGGAGTACCTGGACAGGGGCCAGCAACCAGTATGTAGAGTTAATTAATAAATTAATGGAGGGGGAAAGACACTAAAGACACTAAAGGAAAAAAGAGAGAAAACTCAACAATTCAACAAAAAGGAAACTCAACATAAGATCTCACTTTAGAAGACTTGAATTTTGTGATTATAGCATTTACTAAGTGTGACCATGAATAACTCATTCAGTTTGTTAGTTAGCTATTTTTTTTTAAATGAAACATTTTCTTTAGGAGAGAGGAGTGAGGCTTATAAAGCTCATGAAGTAAACAAAACTCAGCAAGCTAAGGAAACTCTAATCTAAATCAGCCCACTGCTTTTCTAAAGCCAGACTTCTTAGTGGGATGGCTATTTTGGTTTAGCCTCAGTGTTCTGTATGGGTACATAGATGTTTGTTCATATGCCCCTGTGGTGACTTGAAAGAAAATGGCTCCCATAGGCCCATAGGGCATGTGGGAAATGTAGGAAATATTAGGAAATGTGGCCTTGTTAGAGTAGGTATGGTCTTGTTGGAGGAAGTATGCCACTGTGTGGGCAGGCTTTGAGTTCCCTTATGCTAAAGCTATGTCCAGTGAGGCAGTTTCTTTCTGCTGCCTGTGGATCAAGATGCAGAACTCTCAGCTCCTTCTCCAGCATGATGTCTACCTACACACCACCATGCTTATCACCATGATGACAAGGGACTAAACCTCTGAAACAGCAAGCCAACTCCAATCAAATGTTTTATAAGAGTTTCCATGGTCATGATGTCTCTTCACAGCAATAAAGCCCTAACTAAACACCCCCTTAGAAAATGTAATACATGAAAACAGATACGATGAAGAGATGATTGGTGGATCATGAAATTTAAAGGTCCCACTAAATAGCAGGGCATACGGAATGCTGTATATTATTATTATGTATGTCTTAGTGAACTTAATATTTGAAGAGAATTGTCTTCATTTTCTTATTAAAACACATGAGAATAGTTGTAGGATGTTGGAGATGTGACAGAGATAAGAGAAGCTGACATAAAGTCCCAGGTCCTTTCCCTGTCCTGACCAGGCAATTTAGTATCTGAGGCTCAGGAAGAAATGAGAAAAGAGATTAATCTTTGCTGTTTCGTTCTTGGAAGGAGAATGTTCTCCTAGGCTTTATCTTTGTGACCCTATCAATCCCAAGGCAATGGGCTGCCATTTGGAATCCCTTGATAAGTGGGATCGTGTATGGTTGAACTTCTCTGCAGAAGCTGTTTTGAATTGTGGGGAGCAGTACACAGGAATCACAGATTTCTTTTGTCCTCACTGTCTCTATAAATAGTAGATGTACTCCCTGGAATCTACTGCTTTTGAATGTGTTTTTTTTTTCCCTTTTGGAATTAGAAAATTGGTAAGCTATGCAGAGTAAATTTTCTTCATAGAAATATTTTTTTTAAAAAATATGCTAAGGTCCTTAATTTTGTCTGCAAAATAATAAAAAAAACCTTAGTACAATGGATTTTAGGAGAAAATCGGATCAACTTGAGAGGCCTCACATTTTATATTAGACAGTCAAATTGCAAATGATGGGACTTAGGGTCTCAAGCTGTGAATAAACTATATCTTTACTTATCAACTCATAATTGAAAGTATTTAAGTATATACTTTGGTCTTAAAAATAATTATGGCAATTTGTACACTCAGTTGTTCAATATCCTGCCCATTAAAGATGAAATAGTCAATTAGAGAGTAAGACATAAAAATGCAGATTAATTCAAAATAGGCATCAGATAGTGCATGATACTAAAAGAAAGTAATTTAAAAGGATTTCATGCTCTTGTTCTAAGAGATTGGCCTTTTACTGACTCCATGGATATCATATTGATTAGCAGCCTGGCAGGAACAATCCAATTATGTAAGTTAGAAATAAATGTCGATATTGTGTAAGCAAATGTGGCACATGCATTTTTACAGTGACCTCTGCTGAGAACATGGTTTCTTTAAAATATGTTTTTCACTATGACAGTCTAGTCTTTTTTTTTTTTTTTATTTAATTTTATTTTATTTTTTTAATTTACATTCCAAATCACTTCCCCTTTCCCGTTTCCTCCCTCCCCGAAAGTCCCATAAGCCCCCTTCCCTCCCTCTTTTCTCCGTTCAACCCCCTCTCATTACTCTGTCCTGGCGTTCCCCTACATCCAGTCTTTCCAGGACCAGGGGTCTCTCCTTCCATCTTTTTAGAAATCTATTGATATGCTGATTGTGTCTAGGGTATTCTGAGATTCTGGGTCAATATCCCCTTATCAGTGACTTCATACCATGTGTGATCTTTTGTGATTGGGTTACCTCATTAAGGATGATATTTTCAAGTTCTGACCATTTGCCTAGGAATTTCGTGAATTCATTGTTTTTAATTGCAGAGTAGTATTCCATTGTGTAAATATACCACATCTTCTGAATCCATTCCTCTGTTGAGGGACATCTGGGTTCTTTCCAGCTTCTGGCTATTATAAATAAGGCTGCTATGAATATAGTGGAGCATGTGTCCTTATTGCATGCAGGTAAAGTCTCTGGGTATATGCCCAGGAGTGGTATAGCCGGATCCTCCGGAAGTGTCATGCCCAGTTTTCTGAGGAGCCGCCAGACTGCTTTCCAGAGTGGTTGTACCAGCCTGCAATTCCACCAGCAGTGGAGGAGTGTTCCTCTTTCTCCACATCCTCGCCAACAACTGCTGTCTCCTGTGTTTTTGATCTTAGCCATCCTGACTGGTGTGAGATGGAATCTCAGGGTTGTTTTGATTTGCATTTCCCTAATGACTAAGGATGATGAACATCTCTTTAGGTGCTTCTCAGCCATTAGATATTCTTCAGGTGAGAACTCTTTGTGGAGCTCTGTACCCCATTTTTTAATAGGGTTACTTGCCTCTCTGGAGTTTAACTTCTTCAGTTCTTTGTATATCTTGGATATTAGCCCTCTGTCGGATGTAAGGTTGGTAAAGATCATTTCCCAGTTAGTTGGTTGCCGCTTTGTCTTTTTGACGGTGTCTTTTGCCTTGCAAAAACTTTGTAATTTAATGAGGTCCCATTTGTCTATTCTTTTTTTTTTTTTTTAATTTAATTTAATTTTATTTTTTTAATTTACATTCCAAATCACTTCCCCTTTCCCGTTTCCTCCCTCCCCGAAAGTCCCATAAGCCCCCTTCCCTCCCTCTTTTCTCCGTTCAACCCCCTCTCATTACTCTGTCCTGGCGTTCCCCTACATCGAGTCTTTCCAGGACCAGGGGTCTCTCCTTCCATCTTTTTAGAAATCTATTGATATGCTGATTGTGTCTAGGGTATTCTGAGATTCTGGGTCAATATCCCCTTATCAGTGACTTCATACCATGTGTGATCTTTTGTGATTGGGTTACCTCACTAAGGATGATATTTTCAAGTTCTGACCATTTGCCTAGGAATTTCGTGAATTCATTGTTTTTAATTGCAGAGTAGTATTCCATTGTGTAAATATACCACATCTTCTGAATCCATTCCTCCGTTGAGGGACATCTGGGTTCTTTCCAGCTTCTGGCTATTATAAATAAGGCTGCTATGAATAGAGTGGAGCATGTGTCCTTATTGCATGCAGGTAAAGTCTCTGGGTATATGCCCAGGAGTGGTATAGCCGGATCCTCCGGAAGTGTCATGCCCAGTTTTCTGAGGAGCCGCCAGACTGCTTTCCAGAGTGGTTGTACCAGCCTGCAATTCCACCAGCAGTGGAGGAGTGTTCCTCTTTCTCCACATCCTCGCCAACAACTGCTGTCTCCTGTGTTTTTGATCTTAGCCATCCTGACTGGTGTGAGATGGAATCTCAGGGTTGTTTTGATTTGCATTTCCCTAATGACTAAGGATGATGAACATCTCTTTAGGTGCTTCTCAGCCATTAGATATTCTTCAGGTGAGAACTCTTTGTGTAGCTCTGTACCCCATTTTTTAATAGGGTTACTTGCCTCTCTGGAGTTTAACTTCTTGAGTTCTTTGTATATCTTGGATATTAGCCCTCTGTCGGATGTAAGGTTGGTAAAGATCATTTCCCAGTTAGTTGGTTGCCGCTTTGTCTTTTTGACGGTGTCTTTTGCCTTGCAAAAACTTTGTAATTTAATGAGGTCCCATTTGTCTATTCTTGATCTTAGAGTATAAGCTATTGGAGTTCTGTTCAGGAAATTCTCCCCTGTGCCCATATGTTCAAGGTTCTTCCCTAGTTTCCCTTCTATTAGTTTCAGTGTGTTTGGTTTTATGTGGAGATCTTTGATCCACTTAGAATTGAGCTTAGTGCAAGGAGATAAGGATGGGTCAATTTGCATTCTTCTGCATGTTGACCTCCAGCTGAGCCAGCACCATTTGTTGAAAAGGCTATCTTTTTTCCACTGGATGGTTTTAGCTCCTTTGTCAAAGATCAAGTGACCATAGGAGTGTGGATTCATTTCTGGGTCTTCAATTCTGTTCCATTGATCTACATGTCTGTTACTGTACCAATACCATGCAGTTTTTAACACTATTGCTCTGTAGTACAGCTTGAGGTTCGGGATACTGATTCCCCCAGAGGTTCTTTTACTCTTGAGAATAGTTTTAGCTATTCTGGGTTTTCTGTTATTCCAGATGAATTTTTGAATTGCTCTTTCTAACTCTATGAAGAATTGAGTTGGGATTTTGATGGGGATTGCATTGAATCTGTGTATTACTTTTGGTAAGATGCTCATTTTTACTATATTAATCCTGCCAATCCATGAGCATGGCAGATTTTTCCATCTTCCGAGGTCTTCTTCAATTTCTTTCTTCAGAGACTTGAAGTTCTTGTCATACAGATCTTTCACTTGTTTGGTTAGCGTCACGCCAAGATACTTAATATGGTTTGTGGCTATCGTAAAGGGTATTATTTCTCTTACTTCTTTCTCAGCCTGCTTATCCTTTGAGTATAGGAAGGCTTCTGACTTGCTTGAGTTGATTTTATATCCGGCCACTTTGCTGAAGTCGTTTATCAGCTGTAGGAGTTCTCTGGTGGAGTTCTTTGGGTCGCTTATGTATACTATCATATCGTCTGCAAATAGTGATAGTTTGACTTCTTCCTTTCCAATTTGTATCCCTTTGACCTCTTTTTCTTGTCTAATTGCTCTAGCTAGAACTTCAAGTACTATATTGAAAAGATATGGAGAGAGAGGGCAGCCTTGTCTAGTCCCTGATTTTAGTGGGATTGCTTCAAGTTTCTCTCCGTTTAGATTGATGCTGGCTACTGGTTTGCTGTAAATTGCTTTTACTATGTTTAGATATGGGCCTTGAATTCCTGATCTTTCCAAGACCTTTAGCATGAAAGGATGCTGAATTTTGTCAAATGCTTTCTCAGCATCTAATGAGATGACCATGTGGTTTTTTTCTTTGAGATTGTTTATGTAGTGGATTACATTGATGGATTTCCTTATATTGAACCATCCCTGCATCCCTGGGATGAAGCCTACTTGATCGTGGTGAATGATCGTTTTGATGTGTTCTTGGATTCGGTTGGCAAGAATTTTATTGAGTATTTTTGCATCGATATTCATAAGAGAGATTGGCCTGAGATTCTCTTTCTTTGTCGGATCTTTGTGTGCTTTTGGTATTAGTGTAATTGTGGCTTCATAGAACGAGTTGGGTAGTGTTCCTTCTGTTTCTATTTTGTGGAACAGTTTGAAGAGTATTGGTGTTAGGTCTTCTTTGAAGGTCTGATAGAATTCTGCACTAAAACCATCTGGACCTGTGCTTTTTTTGGTTGGAAGACTTCCAATGACAACTTCTATTTCTTCAGGGGTTATAGGACGGTTTAGATGGTCTATTTGATCCTGATTTAATTTTGGTACTTGGTATCTGTCAAGAAAATTGTCCATTTCCTCAAGATTTTCTAGTTGTGTTGAATACAGGTTTTTGTAGTAGGATCTGATGATTTTTTGAATTTCCTCAGTTTCTGTTGTTATCTCTCCCTTTTCGTTTCTGATTTTATTAATTTGGATACTATCTCTGTGCCCTCTGGTTAGTCTGGCTAAGGGCTTATCTATCTTGTTGATTTTCTCAAAGAACCAACTCCTCGTTTTGTTGATTCTTTGTATGGTTTTATTTGTTTCTACTTGATTGATTTCAGCCCTGAGTTTGATGATTTCCTGCCTTCTACTCCTCTTTGGTGTATTTGCTTCTTTTTGTTCCAGGGCTTTCAGGTGTGCCATTAAGCTGTTAGTGTATGCTGTCTCCCGTTTCTTTTTGGCGGCACTCAGGGCTATGAATTTTCCTCTTAGCACTGCTTTCATTGTGTCCCATAAGTTAGGGTATGTTGTGCCTTCATTTTCATTAACTTTCAAAAAGTCTTTGATTTCTTTCTTTATTTCCACCTTGACCAAGTTATCATTGAGTAGAGCATTGTTCAGCCTCCATGTGTACGTGGGTTTTCTTTTGTTTTTGTTGCCATTGAAGACCACCCTTATTCCATAGTGATCTGATAGGAGGCATGGGATTGTTTCTATCTTCTTGTATCTGTTGAGGTCTGATTTGTGACCAATTATATGGTCAATTTTGGAGAAGGTACCATGAGGAGCTGAGAAGAAGGTGTATTCTTTAGCTCTAGGATGAAATGTTCTATATATATCAGTTAGTTCCATTTGGTCCAAGGCTTCAATTAGATTCACTGTGTCCCTGTTTAGTTTCTGCTTTCCTGAACGATCCATTTCAGAGAGCGGGGTGTTGAAGTCACCCACTATTATTGTGTGCGGTGCGATGTGTGCTTTGAGTTTTAGTAAAGTTTCTTTTACGAATGAGGGTGCCCTTGCATTTGGAGCATAGATATTCAGGATTGAGAGTTCTTGATGGTGGATTTTTCCCTTGATCAGTATGTAGTGTCCTTCTGTGTCTTTTTTGATGACTTTGGGTTGAAAATCAATTTTATCCGATATTAGGATGGCTACTCCACCTCGTTTCTTGGGGCCATTTGCTTGTAAAATTGTTTTCCAGCCTTTTACTCTGAGGTAGTGTTTGTCTTTGACACTGAGGTGCGTTTCCTGCATGCAGCAAAAAGCTGGGTCCTGTTTACGTATCCAGTCTGCTAGTCTATGTCTTTTAATTGGGGAATTGAGACCATTGATATTAAGAGAGATTAAGGCATAGTGATTATTGCCATCTGCCATTCTTGACGCTATCTTTATCTTTGAGTGGTTATCTACTTTTGGGTTTGATTCAAGAAGGTTATTATCTCATTTTTTCCAGGGTGTTGTTTCTCTCCCTGTATTGGAGGTTTCCACCTATTATCCGTTGCAGGGCTGGATTTGTGGAAAGATATTGTGAAAATTTGGTTTTATCATGGAATATCTTGGTCTCTCCATCTATGGTGATTGAGAGTTTTGCTGGGTATAGTAGTCTAGGCTGGCATTTGTGCTGTCTTAGTGTCTGCATGAGATCTGCCCAGGATCTTCTGGCTTTCATAGTCTCTGGTGAGAAGTCTGATGTGATTCGGATAGGTCTTCCTTTGTATGTTACTTGGCCCTTTTCTCTTACTGCATTTAGTATTCTTTCTTTGTTTAGAACATTCGGTGTTTTGATTATTATGTGACGGGAGGTATTTCTGTTCTGGTCCAGTCTGTTTGGAGTTCTGTAGGCTTCTTGTATGTTCATCGGCATCTCTCTCTTTAAGTTAGGGAAGTTTTCCTCCATAATTTTGTTGAAGATGTTTACTGGCCCTTTAAGTTGCAAATCTTCACTCTCATCTATACCTATAATCCTTAGGTTTGGTCTTCTCATTGTGTCCTGGATTTCCTGGATGTTTCGGGTTACGCGTTTTTTTGCATTTTGCATTTTCTTTGACTGTTGAGTCGATGCTTTCTATGGAATCTTCAGCACCTGAGATTCTTTCTTCCATCTCTTGTATTCTATTGTTGATGTTTGCATCTATGACTCCTGATTTCTTCCCAAGGTTTTCTATCTCCAAAGTTGTCTCCCTTTGTGATTTCTTAGTTGTTTCTACTTCCTTTTTTAGTTCCTGGATGGATTTGCTGAGATCCTTCACTTGTTTGTTTGTATTTTCCTGTATTTCTTTAAGGTATTTTTGCATTACCTCTTTCAGGATTTCTTCCTGATGACCCACGTTCTCCTGCATTTCTCTGAGCGATTTTTGTGTTTCCTCCTCATGGGATTCCATCTGTTGATCCATCGTCTCCTGCATTTCTTTAAGCAGTTCTCGTGTTTCCTTTGTAAGGGCATCTAACCGTTGATTCATTTCTTTAAGCAATTTTTGTGTTGCCTCCTTATGGGCATCCGTCTGTTGACCCATATTCTTCTGCATTTCTTTATGCAAATTTTGTGATTCCTTTGTGAGTGCATCTACCCGTTGATTCATCTCGTTAAGCGATTTTTGTGTTGTCTCCTTGTGCGCCTCCATCTTTTGATCCATGTTCTCCCGCATTTCTCTAAGCGATTTTTGTGTTTCCTTTGTAAGGGCTTCTAACCGTTGATTCATGGTCTCCTGTAACTCTTTATGAGATTTATTTGTGTCCTTCTTGTGATCCTCTAATAGCATCATGAGAAGTGATTTTAAATCCAGATCTTGTCTTTCGGGTGTGGTGGGGTATCCAGGACTTGCTGCTGTTGGAGAGTTGGGTTCGGATGGTCCCACATTACTTTGATTACTGTTAGTAACATTCCTACGTTTGCCTTTTGCCATCTGGATACCTCTGGTGTTAGTTGGTCCTGCTGCCACTGGCTGTTGGTTGGACCTCCTGTGAGCCTGCAAAGCTATTTCTGCCCCCCCTGGATTACCAGGATTCCCCTGGCACCGATTTCTGGGGCCTGCCTGCTCCTGAGTGACTTTGGAGCCCTAATGTGCTTTGCCCCAAGTGATCTTATATTGGGGAGGCCTTGCACATCTAAAGGCTCAGCCTAGTGGATTCCTGGAGCAGAGGTCGCCAAAGGGAGGCTGGCAGGCTCCTGCCCTGTGCAGGGGTGTGTGATCTCTCCTGGGGGGGGAGGGGGCGTCCCTCTGCCAGGCAGAAGTCCCACAGCAGATCTGGCGTGCTGGTCACTGCAGATCAGCCCAGCACCTGGGAGCAGGTTTCAGACAAGCTGCCTGAGACCGAAGCGATATTATGCCTGTCTGTCTCTGAGCCTGGTGGTCCCAACTACCTGGTCACTGGAGCAAAGATGGCGGAGGGCACTCTCCGTGGCGCCGCTCACACCGCTCTCCCTGTGGTCACGATGGCCCGCCGATCTGGCACCCAGACGACCACAGTGCCAACCCGCCCTCGGGCACAGACGGAAGCCCCAACAGGCCGTGTCCCAAGTGATGTTATATCGGGGGGAGAGCCTGGGTACCGGTCTCTCCAGCGCAGTCCGCTGGAACAGAGGTCGCGGAAGGGAAGCTGGCAGGCTCCCTCCCTGCGCGGGGTCCCTCCACCAGGCAGAAGGTCCCACCGCGGAACTGGCGCGCTGGTTACTGCAGATCAGCCCAGCACCTGGGAGCAGGTTACACACAAGCTGCCTGAAACCGAAGCGATATTATGCCTGTCTGTCTCTGAGCCTGGCGGTCCCAACTACCTGGTCACTGGAGCAAAGATGGCGGAGGGCAGTCTCCGTGGCGCCGCTCACCCTGTGGTCACGATCCAGTCTAGTCTTATTACAGAAAATGTTACAGTATAAATAACTAAATAGCAAAGGATAAATAGCAAAGGAATATTGATAGTGCTAAGGGCCCCCCCAATCTCTGGATCCTTTATCAAGATTCTAAGTAGAAATGAAATATACTGAATCTTTATTCATATAATTTATGCAAATTATTGAAATTACTCAAATTGTTATTTTTAAATCAAGGGCAGAAGGATATACATATTGAAACAAAGTAGCATAATATAGACAGCCACTGAATGGGATTGATATTATGTTGACTATGTACAGATTGGAAATTTCTGATAAAAGCAAATACACATTTATCACAATGAATTATTGAAGTTCTACTTCCAGGCTTATCAGTGACCACTATGTCATATCTGACACACTTTAATTGTATAGTCAGTAAAAGTGTAAAATGAGGACAGCTTTCTTTATAAATGGTTGTAGCAAGAACCCAATGTTATTTTTCTATGAAAGCAAAAACTATGCCACCATTTTCCTAATATGGCATTTTCCTCTGAGTAACAAAGTCATTCTCCATTAAGATATCTTCTTGTTGTTTATGAAGGACAGAAACATAGTTTTATAATTATGACTGTATATGAATATACATATATTACACACCTACATTTTTTGACACAGAATCTTACTTTATATCCCAGGCTGGCATCCAGCTCACAGTCCTCCCACCTTCCAAGACCTGGGATTCTGTCTGACTTTTTTTAGTACCATATAATATGATATGTGTTACATATCTGACCAAAGCATTTTGTGGTACTTCTAATATGAGTATTTGCCATATTGCAACTGTAGCCTGTGCATATTTTCTTACCTCTACCTATATTTTAAAGATATTGTCTCCATGTACAGTTGGATTTTTTAATACCACAGTTAATAGTTCAATATATGAACATTTTTAGAGGGAGCACAACTTAACTTATCACAACCCAGCCCTCTAATTGTCATATCTTTGTAACTTTGTATAGCTTCAACCTCCTTTGTAGTTTTTAATGGTACAAGAACCACAGTGGGTATCAGAGAGAACTCTCTACAAAGAACCCTTTCTCTGCTAACATTTGTAGTTCTATTGAAGAGACACTAGCCCACTAGAGAATGTGACTCCGACAGTCCTCACCCTTTTCCATTCCCTCTGCCTTGCTAAAAAGCATTAGGTTACATTCCTAAAGCTGTCCAACAAGGTCTATTTCCTCATTTATCCATTTCCTTCTGAAGCTGACTACCAAGGCCCAACTATCAAAGTATGGAAGCCCAACAATCACCACCCCCCCTTTGGCTGCCCTAATTAACATGCCCAATTACAATTAAACACACCATCTTAACATAGGGTTTCCCCTTTTACCTTTATAGACTTCCATTTGTCTATGTGCCACATCTGTCTCCTCTCTATCCAGAGGCAGTCTTTTGTTCCCCAGGGACAAATATCCCTCTTTCTCGACTTTGTTTCCTTCCTACTCTATCTCTTTATCTGTCTCCTGTCTTTGTCCCTTATCCCTGTCCCCCATCTCTCTGGAGCAAATAAATCTCCTCTGTACTGAGAACACAGTCTTAGGGTTCCTGAGCCAATCCTTTCATACATCTTATCTAGCTTTCTGAAAAAATTCATCTAAAATACAAAAGTCCTGAAATTTCAAATGACTATATAATAATGGGTCATTATTTTATAAAAACAATTTTTTAAGCAAACTAAGAAAGACAAGTAATACAAATATCAGTACCTTTCTGTAATTCAGAATCATTCTGTTCTCAGAATTTTCATGTTTTTTCCCTTGGTTGCTCTCACCACCTTGGTACACCAGGTAATAATATACAAATTCGTACATTACTTCTGTGCTGGTTGCAGCTATTGCATTATACTACATAAACATGTTTGCCTTTCTTAAACAACTGCGCTTGAAAGGACTTCTTATGTAATTGACATTTATTGGAGGATGTCGGGACCTCAAAATAAAAGAAAACGTTTAGAAAATGGGCAGAAGCAAAGTCATTTCATGAGTGTTATAAAAAGGAAATACAGAGATAAAAAATGTGACCAGAAGAACTTAGTTGACATTGAATATTTCAAATATTTTGTCTATTTTTGAACATTTCTGTTTCAAAATTTAAATGAAAAAACAACTTCCATTGGTAAAGATGACAGTAATAGATTTTTTTGATTAGTCCAATGGTTCAATAATTAGTGTCAGTTTTTACCTGACTTAACGAAATGTTAAAGAAGTTAGTTCTTCGATAATCAAGGTAATTTTGCAAATTTGTAACGATCATGTTTGAGAGAATAGACTGTAGAAACATTATGAACAGACACATATTGCTCCTCAATTACTTCTTTTTTCCATTTGTTCATTTGTTTTTCCATCCTTCCTTCCTTCCTTCCTTCCTTGCTTCCTTCACTTTACATCCCAGTCACAGCCCCACTCCCACCCTCAGTCCTATCCTCACAAATCCCTTCTCCCATATCCCCCTCCAGGGGATGTAGTACACCCCCTAGACAATACCCCACCCTGGGACATCAGGATGCAGTAGTACTAAGTGCATCCTCTCCCATTGAGGCCTAACCAGACAGTCCAGGTAGCAGAAGGGGATCCAATGGCAGGCAACAGAGTCAGAGACAGGCCCTAGTCTGCTCAATTCCTTCTTTATTAATGTGACAGAGACAGAAACTGACAGGGAACATGTGGGAATTAATGACACCTCCTGCATGATGGACATGATGTGCCTTCCGGAAGAGAATGACAGAACTTCCTGTCTGTATTGCCCATGCCAGAGGAGCATAACTTTTGCTAATTGACTTAAATATGGAAATGTGAACATCAATTCAAAATGAACAAGGGAAAGAATTATATAACTTCTTATTACATATATTTTCTGCCACAAAGCAAAATTGCTGAAAGTTACATATTTTCTATGATAAGTATTATATATATATTTAATTTGTTTCAAGAAAATGTAAAAAAACAAAACCAGTGTGTAAGTAGCATTCTCTTTGTTTTTTTCTCAGTTTTCTCATTCTGTTACTTAATTATTCCTTTTATATTTTGAGATTGTAATATATTTACACAGCTACTGAACTCTATTATCTGTTTATGAAACCAGTTGTCTTTGCAGGCTAAACAAAAATAACAATAATAGTTCTAAATATTATAATCTTGGAGCTCTCAGATATCAAGTCTTCAGAAGTCTTTGTTTGGTAAAGATGAAAGGGAACTTTGAGCTCTGAAAATTAAGTGAATATTTCATGACAACAGAAAGATTAGGAACACAGCATTACTCATACAAACTGAGTTTTTCCTTGGAGGTTTGGATTCTTTATAGACCTAAAATTTAACACAATGAAGACTTGAAAACAATCACATAACATTTGTTAATCTTCGCTCATTACTTCTTCCCCACAACCTTATCTAAAGATTCTCAACTTGCCATTCAATACACTTAAACATTTCAAACTGACATATAGACATGTCTATTACACTTGAATGTTCACTGTTCTATCCCACAGCTTTGTATGACCCATTGGTTATGTTTTAGCCCAAGAATTCTTTGCATGTCATAATTTTCATCAACACTGGGCACCAAATTATTTTCTTTAATTTTAAATTCCTTAAAACTCTCATCTCAAATCTTTTTTATTTCATTTTATTTTTTCATATATTACATCCTGACTGCAGTTTCCCTCCTCCCCTTCCCCTACTCTCTCCACCCTACCTCTCTTTCCCTCCACATCCACATCCCTCCACATCCTCAGAAAAGAGCAGGTCTCCTAGGGACATCAACCAAACATGGTATAACAAACTACAGTAAGACCAGGTACATATCATCATATCAAAGCTGGATGCGACAACTCAGTAAGAGGAGAAAGGTCCCCAAGTAGGCAAAAGGGTCAGAGACAGCCCGCTCCCACTGTTAGGAATGCAATAAGAATACCAAGCTAGTTAGCTATAATGTATATACGGAGGACCTAGGGTCAGACCCCTACAGGCTCCCTGATCTCTGCAAGCCCCCATGAGTCTGGGTCAGTTGATTTACCGAGGGTCCTGTTATCGTCCTGTTTCCCTGACTCCTCTGGTTTCTCCAGTCCTTCCTCCTCCCCCTCCTCCTCCTCCTTTTTTTCTCTCCTCCTCCTCCTCCTCCTCCTCTTCTGCAGGACTCCCCAAGCCTAATGTTTGGCTGGGGGACTCTGCATCTGCTCCTATCAGTTGAATGAAGTCTCTCTGATGAAGATTTTGCTAGGCTCTGGTCCCAGAACATTCTGTAGGTAGAACAAAGGTCAAAGGTTTTGTGGCTTGGTTGGTGTCCCAATACTTCTACTTGAGACCCTAACTTACAGACGATGGTTGGTTCAGGCTCCTTGTTCCCCATAACTAGGGGTCCTTGCTAGAGTTACTCTAATAGATTCCATGGAATTTCCATTGCACTAGGCTTCTTCATCACCTCTGAACTGTCCCAAATGCAGTTTTTTCACTCAGTATATTCTTCCCCCAACCTGATTCCTCCTCATCTTAGTCAGGGTTTCTATTCCTGGACAAACATCATGACCAAGAATCAAGTTGGGGAGGAAAGGGTTTATTCAGCTTACACTTCTGCATTGCTGTTCATCACAAAAGGAAGTCAGGACTGGAACTCAAGCAGGTCAGGAAGCAGGGGCCATGGGGGAATGTTCCTTACTGGCTTGCTTCCCTTAACTTGCTCAGCCTGCTCTCTTATAGAACCCAAGAATACCAGCCCAGGGATGGTACCACCCACAAGGGGCCCTCTGCCCTTGATCACTAATTGAGAAACTGACCCACATTTGAATCTCTTTTTTTCCTTTGATGAGTATGAAATGTTCTTCATTTCCCTTTCTTAATTTTGGCTTGAAGTCTATTTTGTTAGATATGAGAATGGCTATACCAGCTTGCTTCTTGGGTTCATTTGCTTGGAAAATCTCCTCCTCCTTCTTTTACTCTGCGGTAATATCTACCTTTGATGTTGAGGTGTGTTTCTTGTATTTGGTAGAAGGATGGATCCTGTTTTTGCATCCATTTTGTTACCCTGTGTCTTTTTATTGGGGAATTGAGTCCATTGATATTGAGAGATATTGATTCCTGTTATTTGTTGCTGTTGTTTTTAGTAGTAGTTGCAGTAGTAGTAGCAGCAGCAGCAGCCGAAACAGCATCAGTAGTAATAGTAGTATATGTGTGTGTGTGTGTGTGTGTGTGTGTGTGTGTGTGTGAGAGAGAGAGAGAGAGAGAGAGAGAGAGAGAAAGAGAGATACCCTTCTTTGGGTTTTGCAGGTGTGCAATTATGTATTGCCTGTGTTTTCATGGGTATAGTTAACCTCCTTGGATGGGAGTTTTGCTTCTAGTACCTTCTGTAGGGTTGGATTTGTGGATAGATATTCCTTAAATTTGACTTTCTCATGAAATTATCTTGTTTTCTTCATCATTTTGCTGGATATTGTAGTCTGGGCTGGCATAAGTGGTCTCTTAGGGTATGCAAAATATATGTTCAGGTTTTTTGGCTTTTAGAGTCACTGCTGAGAAGTCGGAGTAATTCTAATAGATCTGCCATTATATGGTACTTGACCTTTTACCTTTGAAAATTTTAATATTCTTTCTTTGTTCTGTAAGTTTAGTGTTTTGTTTTTTTAATTTCTATTTTCTATATTCTTTATTTACATTCCAAATGATTTCCCCTTTCCCAGTTCCCCCCTCCCAGAAAGTCCCATAAGCCCTCTTCCCTCTCCCTGTTCCCCAGTCAACCTCCTCCTGCTTCTCTGTCCTGGTGTTCCCCTACACTGCTGCATCCAGTCTTTCCAGGACCAGGGGCCTCTCCTTCCTTCTTCTTGGGAATCAATTGATATATGAATTGTGTCTTGGGTATTCTGAGTGTTTTGATTATTATGTGTTGCTGGTTTTTATTATCTGGAGTTCAATTTACTTGGTGTTCTGTAAACTTCTTGTACCTTTAGAAGCATGTGCTTCCTTTTGTTTTCTTCTATGATTTTGTTAAATATACTTTCTGGGTTTTTGAGCTGGAATTTTTCTCCTTCTATTCCTATTATTCTTAGGCTTGGTTTTTTCATAGTGTCTCACATTTTCTGGATGACTTTTGCTTAGGAAATTTTCAGATTTCACATGTTCTTTGACTGATGAATCTGCTTCTATTGTATCTGCAATGACTGAGATTGTCTCTTTCATTTCTTATATTATGTTAGTGATATTTATGTTTATAGTTCTTGTTTACTTACTTAGATTTCTCATTTCCAGAATTCCCTCATTTTGTGTTTTCTTTATTGTGTCTATTTTCATTTTAATTTTCAGGTCCCAATTAATTTTCTACATTTTCTTTCTTGGGGGGTGGGCTGGGCAGGAGGCTTTTCTGGCATTCTTTAAGGGATTTATTACTTTCCTCAAATTTCTTGTTTGTCTGTTTCTTGATTTCTTTATGTGATTTCCCCCCCTCCATTTTCTCTTTTTTCTCAATCATCTTCAAATTGGGTTTTGAGGTCATTTTCTTTTGCTTCAGCTGTGCTATTTTTGGGTTGCTGGAGTAGCATAGCTGCGCTCAGTTGGTGCCGTATTGCCATGGCTATCGTTGATTGTGTTCTTATACTGGTATTTAGGGATCTGGGTTTGGTATGATTATAGGTCTAGGTGCTGATTTCTGAATTTAACAGGTGCTTTGCTCTTGGTTTCTGTTTCCTCTTTTGTCTTCTGGTCTTTGTAGCCTGGATTCTGGCAGCTGGCATGACCTCTGATCCAGTAGGGAGTTTCTGTCTAAATTGGGGGTTGGATTTCTGGAGGCTAGCTTGACCTTTGGTGCAGCAGGAAGTTTCTGCCCAAGTTGGGGTGGGGTGGTACGAGGTGATTAGGTGAGGAGTGGGGATTGGGTACACTGAGTGGAGTTGGTCCACTGGTTGCCTCCTAACTGAGGTTCTGGAGTCCAGTATGATATCTGGTCCAGCAGGGAATCTCTGAGTTTGCCTATTTGTTTTTCTGGCTTGGTTGGCCTATACCTGTTCTTCAAACTGTTGTGGCCTTCACCAGTTCTCCTGACTAGAGTGCTCTGCTCCTGAGCAGCAGCAATCCAGACAAGTATCAAGATTTAAGAAAGGAGTCAGAAGAACAGGTGGTGACCTGCCTGACAGCTGAACTGCCCCGCTTCTTAGATTTGGTTCCCAAAGAACCATTCCACTGCAGCCAACCCCTCTTCCACCTCACCACTGTCTCCTCCCATGAATCAGTGCAACCCTCTTCCCAGGCCCCGGTGTTGGGCCCAGGTGTCTAGCTGTGGGATGATCAATGAGCTGGGAAGGGGACATAGCGGAATGGGTTTTTGGGTCAAACCTAGGGAGTGGGCCAATTCAGCTGGCAGGTGGATCACTCATCTGTTCTTATGACAAGTATGGCCTGCACCTGGGAAGTGGGAGTCTACCTGATTTGGGGCCTGGGAGAGGGGCTGTACACCACCACATAGGAGGGGACAGTGGTGAGGTGGGACAGGGGTTGGCTGCAGTGGAATGGGTCTTTGGGAACTAAATCTAGGAAGTGGGATAGTTCAGCTGTCAAGCAGGTTCTGACTCTCTTCTAAAATTTTGATGATTTCCTGTTTGAAGTATGTTTGACTGTTTAGTAATGTCACCAAATCCACAATAACAATTACAAAAGAATAAATACCCCCCCCGTGATTGTACGTGCCTGTGTATGTACAAGCATAGGACACATAAAGAAACATAAGGACATTGGTTGTCCTTCTCTGTTCCTCTGTACCATACACTCCTGATACAGCATCTTTCATTGAATCTGGAGCTAGACTGGTGGTACATAACCCTCAGCAATCTCCCATGCCCACTTTTCACACTGGTGGAGATACAGGTGCACATAGCCACACAAAGTTTGGATTTTGAGGATATGTACTTAGGCCTTCATGCTAGAACATCAAACTACTTTTTCCACTGAGTCATTCTATAAACGTATGAATAAGTAACATTTTAAGAAACAGAAAATAGATTTTCCCCTCATATAATATATCCCAGTTACAGAGATCGCATTTTTTACTTGTGCATACAGGATAAAAATAACCTCACTGGTGAAATGCAAAGGCAGATTGGTTAGATATAAAAGAGGCATATCGTGATGCCTTCAGTCACTTTGAAGTTCTCATTTCATTCAAAGACCAGACTCATTTTCAGGCTCATTTCTATTCTTAGAATGCTTTTGCAAAGATGGCTTTAGGAGCACCAAAGGCTAAATATCTTCATGGAGTGAAATGTACAGATATTTCAAGCCTGGTTACTGTAGAGGACATATCCCTGTGCTACAGTCAGCCAAGTTCTGTTGTATCCCACTGGTATATTGTATCACTGCCAGCAGGACGGAACACATTTTGTCTTTCTTTAGTCACTGTTCCTGTGATGCTGGAGCCATGTTTTCCAGGATGCCTACAGCTGTATCAGACCTTCTCAGCATCCCGGTACTTCATGCTTACTCTTTGGCACAAAAGGGTCCTTAGGCCTGCAATTAATTGATTATATGTTCATGTTTATGGGAAAAATCTTTTAGATTTGTTTTCCTAATACTGGTGAGCACAACAGACAGTGGGAGAGGGTGTGCATCAATAACCTCAGCCTTCTTAGTAGATGTTGAGATAAAGACACACATTTGAGGTCTCTCTGTCAAATTTCTCATATTCAAGTTCATTTACTTCATCTCTCAGATTTTTCTGCCTCTTCCATTTTCTCTCCTATCTGATAGGACATCACCTTATTCTAGTTTCCGGTATTCTTTGTTAATGTTTGTCCTAAAATTTATTACTGATGTAGATTTTGATATAGAAATAACTTTCAAACTTTAAAAACTATATGACTGACTAAAGAATCCTATACTTTCAACATTTTCATATTTTGAAGAATTAAAACTTTTGGAAGTTGACATTTATTTGCATGTCTTTATTATTTTGTGTTAATAATTTGTATCTTCCAAAGGCTATGGATTACTTTAGCTTAAAAATAAGTTTATATGAGGTAACCCAATCACAAAAGAACACACATGGTATGCAGTCACTGATAAGGGGATATTGACCCAGAATCTCGGAATACCCTAGACACAATCCGCATATCAATAGATTTCTAAAAAGATGGAAGGAGAGACCCCTGGTCCTGGAAAGACTGGATGTAGGGGAACGCCAGGACAGAGTAACGAGAGGGGGTTGAATGGAGAAAAGAGGGAGGGAAGGGGGCTTATGGGACTTTCGGGGAGGGAGGAAACAGGAAAGGGGAAGTGATTTGGAATGTAAATTAAAAAAATAAAATAAAATAAATAATAAAAAAAGAAAAAAATGGGGTAGACCTACTTCCACAGGAATTATGGAATGAGTTACCCTATATTCAAATAAGGCCTAACACTCACAGTAATAAATTCACACATAGAGGTATCTGTTCTGTCAAAAGACCCATATTTTAAACTTAATATTGTTAATAGATAATAAAATAGATCTGATTTTTAGCTAGATTTTAGCTAGATTTTTAGCTAGAACCTAAAATTTCAATTGTTTCATCTGTCTGTCACAAATAAATGAATTCTCTGTGAAAAAAATAAGTTTATAGAATGAAGCATTCAAACATAAAAGAATATTTGCATTTTATGTCAATTTTTGTCAATTGAATATTTAAATATATCCACGTTTGTTTTGCTAGCAGATAAACAACAATTCTTCCTTTTTGAGAGACAATTTTATTAATTATTTGAGAATTTCATTCACATGTATAATATATTTGGATAACATTCATTCTAACTCCTTCTCCAAGCCTGTTCAGATCCACACCTTCTTCTATATTCCCTTCCAATTTTGTGTCTTCTTTTTAAATATACAAATATAACTTCCTGGACCAAGTTTGTGCTGTCCATATATCTACAAGTGTAGAACCAACCAATAGAGAGTAGCTGACCTATCAGGAGCTACGGATAAAGAAAACTGATAATTGTAAACTGTCAATCGCTCATCAGCCAGGAGTGGAGTTCACGAAGCTCTCTTCCACTTCATGATAGAATGTTCCTTAACTTGATGTTCTGCAGGTAAGAAAATCTGCTAGCAAGTTCATATGTACAAGGCTTCTCTCATTCCAGAAGACATCATTACAATCAGGTGCTCCTTGATATCTGACTCTTACCACTTATCTACCTCCTTTAATACAATGGCTCCTGAGTCTCTGAGAAGAGACAGAACATTTACAGGTCTCCAGTTTCCCTCTCCTGGCCCTGTGTGTAAAGCAGATAAAATATTGGATTATTCGTTAAATGATGTAGTTGATGGTATAAACTCTGAATTAGTTGCTTTGCATATAAAAGTCATGTTCTGAGGCAAGGTGGTAGAATCATAAATTAGCTAGCCTAGAGAGGAAGCCTGTCTTCTAATCAGTAAGATCACTAGTGTCACAAAAATTAAGAATGCATAAAACCTAGCCAATACAATCTCTGTGGTGAAATAACTACAAAGAAACAGATGCAGAATTTAAGACAACATATAAAACAACCTTTTGTTTCTTCATATTTATGAATCTGCAAAAGTTTGTTTGTATATTTTTCCATTTTAATTCATTCATTTTAATCATAGTGATCTCATAGTGAGAACAAGGAGAGCCCTAAAAGATAATAGCAATGCTGCTAACAAGCAGAGAAACTGTATTGTGTATTACCTTTAAAGTACAGACATATGTTGGGGTCCATGGTCCTGCTGCAAGTGGGGGTTGTGTTGATGTCCATGGCTTGTGTTACCTGTGAAGGACATGTGGATGTTTGTGGTCTGTGGTGCCACCTGAAGTCAAGCCGATGTCCATGGGCAGCGTTGCTGCCAGGAATCATATTGGTGTCCATGGTCCATGTTGCCCTGGAGGCTGTGTGGATGTCTTTGGCTTCTGCTGTGGCAGAGGGACATGTAAACGTCCATGGTCTCTACTGCACTAAAGATCATGCTGAGGTTTATGACCTGTGCTGGCACTGGAGAACATGTGGATATTTGTGGTCCATGCTCTCATTGACTGAAAAGGACCAGAAAGCTACTTTTGCAGTGGTATTGATGACTCCAGATTCATAGCTGAGAAAGAGACATAGAAAACTTCTGTTACACCCTGTATCTCCCTCTCCCCACAAAAAGTAACAAGAGATAGGAATAAAAGAAAACTCTTTAAAAATTGTGATAAGGATGCTGAAGCATAGCTCTCCAAAACTGATGGTTTCTGGCAGGGGTGTGGATGGGGAAGAACTCAGTTTTCTTTAAGGGTCTGGCCGCTGGGTGTTTGACCATGCTCCAGTGAGCATTGGCAATGTAAATTGGACTTGTCTTTTTTCCTTCTGTTTCTTTTTCTTTTTTTTTTTTTCTTTTTCTTTTTTGGTCTGGTCACAAGGGTTGGGGGATGGATCTGAGGAGACTGGGAAGTGTGATACGGATACATGATGTGAATTCCTAAATAATCAATAAAAATGATTTGTTGTAAAAAGTACTGACACATATCTATCTCCACTGAAATTGCTGTAGGTAGAGTGATATTTTATATAGTATAATCTTAAAGAAAGAAAATCAGTTAACTAAACAAGAAAGTACAGCAACTAAATTTCATATTTACATCTTTTATATTCAAATTATTTGATAATATTACATGGTAAAAGACAGATTGGCCCGGGCAGTGGTGGTGCATGCCTTTAATCCCAGCACTTGAGAGGCAGAGGCAGAGGCAGAGGCAGAGGCAGAGGCAGAGGCAGAGGCAGAGGCAGAGGCAGAGGCAGAGGCAGAGGCAGAGGCAGAGGCAGAGGCAGAGGCAGAGGCAGAGGCAGAGGCAGAGGCAGAGGCAGAGGCAGAGGCAGAGGCAGAGGCAGAGGCAGAGGAGGATTTCTGAGTTTGAGGCCAGCCTGGTCTATAGAGTGAGTTCCAGGCCAGCCAGGGCTATACAGAGAAACCCTGTCTCAAAAAACAAAAAACAACAACAAAAAAAAAATTGGACATTTGCCACGAGAGTCTTCCAGACCCAAGTCTTTCCCATTGTGGTGCACTTCCTTGGGACAGTCCTCTTTCACAACGCTTCATATGACTCAGTCTACTATCAACAGTATCAGTATTCACTCTTACATTTCATCAAGAATAAATTTATTCCCATTCATTAAAATATGCTCTGATTATTTTGTTTTTAGATGCAATCTATTTACCATGGGATATAATCCTGTAGTCTCCGTATTCTATGGTTAGTTTCTTCCTGTTTTGTGTGTATTCTCTTTGTAAACATTACTTTTCATTTAATTGATTGTAAGTGGTCTTTATAGATTCTCCTCCAAATGTCTGTCAGTCATCTACATATCATCTACAGTCACCTACATTGGTCCTTCTGTATTGAGTTCATTATCCAATATGAAAATTCAGTGTTTGCTACCAAAGATGTCATAAATTTGTTGAAGTTATAAAATATGAATGTAAAGAGAATTAAAAATTTCAAAGAACTTATTATGTAATTAGAGACCCTAGGAGCAGACCACCGGACTTAATTCAGATTATAATTAACACAATTCATTAAAGTTGCTAGCAGGGCCACAGTCTATCCCAAATCAGAGTTGTGCTACCCAGAGGTGGATGAAAGAAGGGCTTTTAAAGGTGAAAATCACAAGAGTTGTTTTGTTTAATTAAATTTACCATGATTAGATGGTCAACATGACCTCAAAATAGTCCTTGAGTGTCTGCATAAGAAAGTTACATAAGCCAAAATCAGCAGTTAGTCATATCATAACAAGGAGATGATTAAGGCTGTACATTTCTGAATGAGGATTAGAGAGTCAAGGTTGTTGGGAGCTTATCTTTCAGGAACTTGAGTTAGAGACATGTGCCTTACTTAGCTATCTAGCAATCGCAAACTAAAATATTTCGGCAATAGAAAAAGACAGTGTAAATTTTGGGAATGATGTGGGAGCTAAGGTTTTTTTGATGTTAGTGAACAGGATATTTATTATTTGACATTGTTTTCAAATGTCAAAGTCATAGCATTATAAGAAATACTTTGAGTTGTTAGTAAGGAAATTGAGATGTGTAATGTTGAATATTTTGTTTCAAGGCTTATAGCTAATAAAGGATGTAGTAAATTTTTTTTCATAGCAAAAATTTTAATTCAAATTTTTATAGCTCTCTAGAGTGATTTGATGGGCTAGGACTGAGGGAAACCTGCTAGTTTCAAAATCAGATCCTTTGTGCTCATAACTATCCTGGAGAAGGTCCTGAGAGTCATTGATTGATGGAGAGAATGGAGAAATGGGCTAGAGAGAAAATGGCGCCTAGCCCTACTTCAGGGAAATAAACACACAGATTCTTTGTCTCAATAGTAAACATTCTCAGGGCCTGGGTTCTAAAAGCTTGGGGAGGGTTAAATACTGGTGAATTGACTACACATCTTTATATTTGCTGTGGCTAGTTAGTATGTGGAATTAAGGCATTTTGAATAGAAAAACATTAAATTACTCAGGTTGATCATGAACTGGACTCAAATGTCTCAGGAGAATTGTACATGATAACAGACAGCAGAAATCCCATTACTTCCTCTGCTCATGGAATTTAGGGAAAAAAGAAATATTTGTAGTCCAGAGAAATACAATTAGTTTTTCTCTCCAAAATTGGGAAATTCATTATTCTGTGGGGGACAGCTCCCTACCTTGGGTCTATTCCCCACAGACAGAAATGTTTACGGAAAATGTTAGGGATGACTGAGATCATTGTTTGATATAGTGACTTGTTCACAATGCTCTACTGCAGCAAATGTCAAGGCCTGGGTGATAAAACAGCTTGTGAGTGCCAGGAAGGAGAATCCTCACAGTCTAGACCTTGGCATTCTCCACCACAGTGATTCCTTTCCTTCAGTAATAAAATGGAGGAGGTTGCTGAGCAGTGTCTCTGGAAGAAAACAAGCCACTGTCAGCAACTGCTTTAGGACTCTTCAGTGGCAAAAGATGAATCCCTTCTACATATTTCTCAGAGAATAAATTTATTTTCAGGGTACTAATTGACACTATCAAAGGTAGAGATTTTGTTTAAATATAAGAAACAAATTACATTTTGATAAAAAATTATTTTTATATAAAAATGAATGTTAATTTTTTTCCAAAATGAGCTATACTGTACAATTATGCTTCCATGACATTCTTCCTCCATGTTTGAGTTTCTATGCAATATTCCTGTGAGCAGAACTCCTGTGTACACTGCTCAGTGGTACATACATTTTAAGTATTCACTAAGCATTACATGGCTCCCTAGTGAGGAAGGAAGAATCTCATAGTGAAAAGTTAATTTTGATCTTGAATCTGTGTAGAGAGAATATCTTGTGCATTGTATGGACACATCCCTGTTAATTAAAAAAGAAAACCTTTCCAGAGTGGTTGTACCAGCTTGAAATCCCACCAGCAGTGGAGGAGTGTTCCTCTTTCTCCACATCCTCGCCAACACCTGCTGTCTCCTGTGTTTTTGATCTTAGCCATTCTGACTGGTGTGAGGTGGAATCTCAGGGTTGTTTTGATTTGCATTTCCCTAATGACTAAGGATGTTGAACATTTCTTTAGGTGCTTCTCAGCCATTCGATATTCTTCAAGTGAGAACTCTTTGTTTAGCTCTGTACCCCATTTTTTAATAGGATTACTTGCCTCTCTGGAGTCTAACTTCTTTTTTTTTTTTTAAGATTTATTTATTTTATGAAAGGACATGTAGCTGTCTTCAGATGCACCAGAAGAGGGCGTCAGATCACTTTACAGATGGTTGTGAGCCACCATGTGGGTGCTGGGATTTGAACTCAGGACCTTTGGAAGAGCAGTCAGGTGCTCTTACCCATTGAGCCATCTCTCCAGTCCCTGGAGTCTAACTTCTTGAGTTCTTTGTATATATTGGATATTAGCTCTCAGTCAGATGTAGGGCTGGTAAAGATCTTTCCCTAGATTGTTGGTTGCTGCTTTGTCCTTTTGACAGTGTCCTTTGCCTTACAGAAACTTTGCAATTTTATGAGGTCCCATTTGTCAATTCTTGATCTTAAAGCATAAGCTATTGGTGTTCTGTTCAGGAAAATTTCCTCTGTGCCCATATGTTCAAGGCTCTTCCCTAGTTTCTTTTCTATTGGTTTCAGTGTCTGGTTTTATGTGGAGGTCCTTGATCCACTTGGAATTGAGCTTAGTACAAGGAGATAAGCATGGTTCGATTTGCATTCTTCTGCATGCTGACCTCTCAGAAAACTGGGCATGACATCCCAGACTGGGCATGGGATCCCAGAGGATTCTGTTATAAACCACTCCTGGGCATATACCCAGAGGGTTCCCTGGCATGCAATAAGGACACATGCGCCACTATGATCATAGCAGCCTTATTTATAATAGCCAGAAGCTAGAAAGAACCCAGATGTCCCTCAACGGAGGAATGGATTCAGAAGATGTGGTATATTTACACAATGGAATACTACTCTGCAATTAAAAACAATGAATTCATGAAATTCATAGGCAAATTGTCAGAACTTGAAAATATCATCCTTAGTGAGGTAACCCAATCACAAAAGAACACACATGGTATGCAGTCACTGATAAGGGGATATTAACCCAGAAACTCAGAATACCCAAGACACAATTCACATATCAATAGATTTCCAAGAAGATGGAAGGAGAGACCCCTGGTCTTGGAAAGACTGGATGTAGGGGAATACCAGGTCAGAGAAATGAGAGGGGGTTGAATGGGGAACAGGGGAGGGAAGAGGGCTTATGGGACTTTCGGGGAGGGAGGAACCAGGAAAGGGGAAGTCATTGGGAAGGTAAATAAAGAAAATATAGAAAATAAATAAATCTATAAAAAAAGAAAACCTATGGTTCACAGGAGGGACAAGCTCCAGCCAGAGACAGCAAGACCAACTAACACCAGAGGTAACCAGATGGCGAAAGGCAAGCACAAGAACCCTACCAACAGAAACCAAGGCTACTTGGCAACATTAGAGCCTGGTTCTCCCACCACAGCAAGTCCCAGATACTCCAACACACCAGAAAAGCAACAGTTGGATTTAAAGACTCATCTCACGATGATGTTAGAGGACATCAGGAAGGACATCAATAACTCCCCTAAAGAAATACAGGAGAACATGGGTCAAATGGTAAAAGCCCTTAAGGAGGAAACACAAAAATTCCTGAAAGAAATACAGGTGATCATGGGTCAACAGGCAGAAACCCTTAAAGAGGGAGCAAAAAAAAAATCCATTAAAGAATTACAGGAGAACACAAACAAACAAGTGAAGGAACTGAACAAAGCCATCAGGATCTAAAAATGGAAGTAGAAACAATAAAGAAATCACAAAGTGAGACATTTCTGGAGATAGAAAAATCTTGTAAAGAATTCAGGAGTCATAGATACAAGCATCAACAACAGAATACAAGAGATAGAAGAAAGAATCTCAGGGGCTGAAGATACCATAGAAAACACTGACTTAACAGTCAAAGAAAAAATGCAAAAAGCTCCTGAGCCAAAACATCCAGGAAATCCAGGACACAATGAGAAGACCAAACCTAAGGATTATAGGTATAGAAGAGAGCGAAGATTTCTTAAAGGGCCAGTAAATA